>SJYC01075094.1:0-13448 GCA_006408675.1 Madoqua kirkii | reverse complement strand
AAAAACACATAAAAATTTCTACTTATGTACCATTTTTATCAAATAGAAAACGAAGTATAAAAAGAGGGTAGCACACACACACAAGAACCACTTTAGAACTCACAAATAACCAAAAAATGGTCATGTCTAAATGAAATGAAAAAACTATAAAGCTTTCCTGAAAGTCGTAAAAGAAGACCTCAATGAACTGAAAGAGAACATATTCCTGTAAGGGAGAACTCACCACTGTAAAAATGTCATTTCTCCTTCAATTACTCTATAAATCCCTACTGGACTTTTATGAAACTTGTCAAGCCATCTTAAAATGTACTGTATGTGGAAGTGAAAATGTACTGTAATAGCCTACTGCAGTAACTTCTCCTACCAGATACCAAACAAACATTTAGTATCTAACACAAGGTGTTATCTAAGACATAGATGAACTTGATCTCCATGCACTCAGCACATGCATAGTGTTTTAAAGGATTAGTTTTCACCCTTATGCCAAAAAGACACAGATGCCTTACCAACAAGTCCAAGCAGATACTTTGATCAGCTCAAATTTTAAAATCCTTGTCTAATATCACCCAAAGCACAGATATGTTCTTGCACTGCTTATCTGCTCCATTCCCTCATTCATTAACTTTTTCAACACAAAGATCTCCATTAAGAACCCATTCCTGTAGTCATGTATGGATGTGAGAGTTGGACTACAAAGAAGGTTGAGCACCAAAGAATTGATGCTTTCAAACTGTGGTGCTGGAGAAGACTCTTGAGAGTCTCTTGGATAGCAAGGAAATCAAACTGGTCAATCCTAAAGGAAATCAATCCTAAATATTCATCAGAAGGACTGGTGCTGAGCTGAAGCTCCAGTACTTTGGCTACCTAACACGAACGGTCAACTCATTATAAAGACCCTGATGCTGGGAAAGACTGAAGGTAGAAGGTAAAGAGAGTGACAGAGGAGGAGACGGCTGGATGGCATCACCAACTGAATGGACATGAACTTGGAGAAACTCCAGGAATTTAATAAGGAAAATAAAAACCTGGCATGCTGCAGTCCTTGGGGTTGCGAAGATTAGCAAGGAAATCAAACTGGTCAATCCTAAAGGAAATCAATCCTAAATATTCATCAGAAGGACTGGTGCTGAGATGAAGCTCCAGTACTTTGGCTACCTAACACGAACGGTCAACTCATTATAAAGACCCTGATGCTGGGAAAGACTGAAGGTAGAAGGTAAAGAGAGTGACAGAGGAGGAGACGGCTGGATGGCATCACCAACTGAATGGACATGAACTTGGAGAAACTCCAGGAATTTAATAAGGAAAATAAAAACCTGGCGTGCTGCAGTCCTTGGGGTTGCGAAGAATCAAACAAAATTTGATGACTGACAATAATCTTAATTTTGCAAAGTTCTTCTTAGTAGCTTGCTACTAGAATATTAAGAGAGCTTCTTCACCTATACATATCAGAGGAGAACAATGCAGTGAAATCCTGATAAAAGGAGACTTGCTCTATAAAACTCTAATCTTATAAATTTCAAGTAACATTGCATTTTTGCAAATATTCTGCTAGACCTGGCTCGTAATAGCCTCCCTTTAAACAAAATGCTATTATGAATATAGTTCTCTAATTTAATATATTTTAATTTTCTACAATGTTTCTATGAAAATTATAATCAAATGATGGTGGTAACTACATAACATATAAAGGTTCTATATAACCAAAAGAACCATCAATAAAGGTCATAAATGACACAATTAAAATAGATATTTATAATACATAACAGAAGACCAACATCCTTCATATGTTAGGAAATTCCCATAAATCAACCAGAAAAATTCAAGCTACCAATGGAAAATGTTTCAATTAGAAAAAAAAAAATATACAGAAGAAAACACAAATTGCAAACATAAAAAATCCTTAAAAGCTATCCTTACTATAAACAACATGAGCAATAATTTTAATGAGATTCAACTATTAGTTAATCATATTAAACAAGAAAGTAAATCAATGTGAACAATGCTGATAAGGATAAGAAATTTGGTATTCTCAGACACTATTTAAAACAGTACAATTTGATGAAGATATTTGCAAGTCCATTTGATGAAAACTGTCAAGATTTAATATACTTATATTAGAAGTCCTAAATTAGCACTTCTCAGGATTTCAAAGCAAAGAAATGTGTGCAGTGATGTTCACTGATACATGAATAACAAAATACTAGAAAGTATTTCAAACTGTATTAATAAAGGGATTTCTAAATAAACTGTGCACTTTAGTACCACATGATACTACACAATTACAAGTGAAGTATACACACAGAGAAATGGGCATGCCACAAAGTTATATTCTCAAGTGAGTCCATCAAGAATACACTGAAAGCACATGCATGGACCTTGTGTGATAACAACAGTTATGGTGGCTAATAGAACCAGCTCTGGAGCCAGATTGTCTAGGTTTAAATCCACATATCCTACTTATTTTAAGTATGGCCCTGGAGAGTCACTTTAACTTTCCTGCCCAAAGTTTTAATCTCTATAAATGAAAGGAAAATACTGAGACCTAAATGTTGGCATTCCCTTTATGATTCATTTTAGAATGTAAAATGGATACTAAATAGCATTAGTTCTGAGCTGTGAACACTACACAAAACTTAAGAATCTAAAGTCCTGATGGATAAAAAGAAAAAAAAAATCAGTCTTGTAACCTATTACAAACTGTAATGAATTTTATAAGTGGCTAGCTCTTAAAAGAAGTGTCAAATAAAATACAATTAAGACTTGTTTTCTTTA
This sequence comes from Madoqua kirkii, assembly GCA_006408675.1. Lineage (NCBI taxonomy): Eukaryota > Metazoa > Chordata > Mammalia > Artiodactyla > Bovidae > Madoqua > Madoqua kirkii. Next base: position 10,673 of record SJYC01075094.1, on the reverse strand, counting down.
CATAGGTTTTTAATCAAGGAATAAAACAAATAATAAAAAAAAATCAGGAAGTAAACAAGATAGAATTTACAACTTTTAAGAGACAGCTATAAACAACATGAGCAATAATTTTAATGAGATTCAACTATTAGTTAATCATATTAAACAAGAAAGTAAATCAATGTGAACAATGCTGATAAGGATAAGAAATTTGGTATTCTCAGACACTATTTAAAACAGTACAATTTGATGAAGATATTTGCAAGTCCATTTGATGAAAACTGTCAAGATTTAATATACTTATATTAGAAGTCCTAAATTAGCACTTCTCAGGATTTCAAAGCAAAGAAATGTGTGCAGTGATGTTCACTGATACATGAATAACAAAATACTAGAAAGTATTTCAAACTGTATTAATAAAGGGATTTCTAAATAAACTGTGCACTTTAGTACCACATGATACTACACAATTACAAGTGAAGTATACACACAGAGAAATGGGCATGCCACAAAGTTATATTCTCAAGTGAGTCCATCAAGAATACACTGAAAGCACATGCATGGACCTTGTGTGATAACAACAGTTATGGTGGCTAATAGAACCAGCTCTGGAGCCAGATTGTCTAGGTTTAAATCCACATATCCTACTTATTTTAAGTATGGCCCTGGAGAGTCACTTTAACTTTCCTGTAAAAATATTGTTGGCTAGTTGCTTATATTTATAAAGGCTCAAAGAAACAAACAAAACCTAACTTTTTAAAAAGAAACTGCAAAGGACCAGTGAGTAGCTTTTTTTGTATTCATTTTAAAATATTTTTTCCACAGATATAGACATTTTATATTTTAAACACTCAATTCTCTGATAAATCCTGACCAATGTATAAATTATCCAATTGCATCATATAGATGTGTGTACGAAGAACTTATAAAACTAGTGGACCAGAAATATAAAACATTTCTTGTTATAGGATGAATGTTAGTACATGTTTAAGTTAAAAATTTAAGCTGCCTCATGAAAATAATCTTTACTGTAGCTTTTTTTGTATTCATTTTAAAATATTTTTTCCACAGATATAGACATTTTATATTTTAAACACTCAATTCTCTGATAAATCCTGACCAATGTATAAATTATCCAATTGCATCATATAGATGTGTGTACGAAGAACTTATAAAACTAGTGGACCAGAAATATAAAACATTTCTTGTTATAGGATGAATGTTAGTACATGTTTAAGTTAAAAATTTAAGCTGCCTCATGAAAATAATCTTTACTATTTTTATCCCCCTTGTAAACAAGTGAATGAAGCACAAACTGAAATCAAGATTTCCAGGAGAAATGTTATTAACCTCAGATATTCAGATGACACCACAATTATGGCAGAAAGCAAAGAAGAACTAAAGAGCCTCTTGATGAAACTGAGAGTGAAAAAGTTGGCTTAGAACTCAACATTTAGAACACTAAGATCATGGCCTCTGGTCCCATCACTTCATGACAAAAGGATGGAGAAACAATGGAAACAGTGAGAGGCTATATTCTTAGGCTCCAAAATCACTGCAGATGGTGACTGAAGCCATGAAATTAAAAGATGCTTGCTCCTTTGAAGAAAAGCTATAACCAACCTAGACAGCATATTTAAAAGTAGAGACATTACTTTACCAACAAAGATCCATCAAGTCAAAGCTATTGTTTTTCCAGTAGTCATGTATGGATGTGAGAGTTGGACTATAAAGAAAGCTGAGCGCCGAATATTTGATACTCTTGAACTGTAGTGTTGCAGGAGACTCTTGAGAGTCCCTTGGACTGCAAGGAGATCCAACCACTCCATCCTTAAGGAAATCAGTCCTGAATATTCATTGGAAAGACTGATACTGAAGCTAAAACTGCAATACTTGGCCACCTAATGCAAAAAACCAACTGGAAAACACCTTGATGTAGGGAAAGATTGAAGGTGGGAGGAGAAGGTGAAGACAGAGGATGAGATGGTTTAATGGCATCACCAAGCAATGGACATGGGTTTGGGTGAACTCTGGGTGTTGGTGATGGACAGGGAAGACTGATGTGCTGCAGTCTATGGTGTTGCAGAGTCAGATACTACTGAGTGACTGAACTAAACTGAAACATGTGAATGATCAACGTATGGGTTTTTATTAGCAACTAGTCAAAGCTATTGGAGAAGGCAATGGTACCCCACTCCAGTATTCTTGCCTGGAAAATCCTATGGATGGAGGAGCCTGGTAGGCTATAGTCCATGGAGTCGCTTAGAGTCAGACACGACTGAGTGACTTCACTTTTGGTTTTCACTTTCATGCTTTGGAGAAGGAAATGGCAACCCACTCCAGTGTTCTTGCCCGGAGAATCCCAGGGACGAGGGAGCCTGGTGGGCTGCCGTTTGTGGGGTGGCACAGAGTCGAACACGACTGAAGTTACCTAGCAGCAGCAGCAGCAGCAATCAAGGCAATGGTTTTTCCTGTGGTCATGTATGGATGTGAGAGTTGGACTGTGAAGAAGGCTGAGCGCCGAAGAATTGATGCTTTTGAATTGTGATGTTGGAGAAGACTCTTGAGAGTCCCTTGAACTGCAAGGAGATCTAACCAGTCCATTCCGAAGGAGATCAGCCCTGGGATTCCTTTGGAAGGAATGATGCTAAAGCTGAAACTCCGATACTTTGGCCACCTCATGCGAAGTGTTGACTCATTGCAAAAGACTCTGATGCTGGGAGGGAGGAGGAGAAGGGGCTGACAGAGGATGAGATGGCTGGATGGCATCACGGACTCTATGGATGTGAGTATGAGTGAACTACGGGAGTTGGTGATGGACAGGGAGGCCTGGCATGCTGCGATTCATGGGGTCACGAAGAGTCGGACATGACTGAGGGACTGAACTGAAGTGAACTCCTTCACTATAGAGAAGCGTTTTATTTGATGTTTTATTTGATGCGGTCCCACTTGTTTATTTTTGCTTTGTTTCCTTTGCCTTTTGGAGATGGGAAAGGCAACCCACTCCAGTATTCTTGCTTGGGGAATTCCATGAACAGAGCAGCCTGGTGGACTATAGTCCATGATGTCACAAAGAGTCAGACGTGACTGAGTGACTAACACAGCACAGCCCTTACCTTTGGAGTCAAATTCACAAAAACTGCTAACACCAATGTCAGAGAGGTTATTGCCTGTGTTTTCATCTGGATTTTTATGGTTTCAGGCCTTATATAAAATCTTTAATTCATTTTGAGTTGGCTTTTGCACATGATATAAGAAAATGGTCTAGTTTCATTGTTTTACATGTAGCTGTCCAGTTTTATCAACACTGTTTACTGAAGAGACTGTCTTTTTCCCATCAGATGTGGGTTTATTTCTGTGATCCTCTGACCATATGACTGTGGGTTTATTTCTGTGATCTCTCCTCCATTCCACTGATCTATGGGTCTATGTGTCTGTTTTTGTGCCTGTACCATATTGTGGAAAATTCTTCAAGAGATGGGAATACCAGACCACCTGACCTGCTCCTGAAATATCTGTAAAACGACAGTTATAAGTGGACATGGAACAACAGACAGATTCCAAATTGGGAAAGGAGTATGTCGAGGCTGTATATTGTCACTCTGCTTATTTAACTTACATGCAGAGTACATCATGAGAAATGCTAGACTGGATGACGCACAAGCTGGAATCAAGATTGATGAGAGGAATATCAATAACCTCAGATACTCAGATGACACCACCCTTATGGCAGAAAGTGAAGAAGCACTAAAGAGTCTCTTGATGGAACTGAAAAAGAAGAGTGAAAAAGTTGGCTTAAAACTCAACATTTAGAAAACTAAGATCATGGCATCCAGTCCCATTACTTATGGCAAATAAATGGAGAAACAGTGGAAAGAGTAACAAACTCGACTTTGGAGGGACTCCAAAATCACTGCAGATGGTGTCTGCAGCCATGAAATTAAAATACACTTACTTCTTGGAAGAAGAGTTATGACCAATCTAGACAGAATATTAAAAAGCAGAGACATTACCAACAAAGATCCATCAAGTCAAAGCTATTTTTTTTCCAGTAGTAGTATATGGATGTGAGAGTTGGACTATAAAGAAAGCTGAGCACCAAAGAACTGATGCTTTTGAACTGTGGGTCAGAGAAGACTCTTGAGAGTTCCTTGGACAGCAAAGAGATCCAACCAGTCCATCCTAAAGGAAATTAGTCCTGCATATTCATTGGAAAGACTGTTGCTGAAGCTGAAACTCCAGTACTTTGGCCACCTGATGCAAAAAATTGACTCAATGGAAAAGACCCTGATGCTGGGAAAGACTGAAGGCAGAAGAAGGGGAAGACAGAGGATGAGATGGTTGGATGGCATCACTGACTCAATGGACATGAGTTTGAATAAACTCTGGGAGTTCGTGGTGGACAGGGAAGCCTGTCATGCTGCAGTCCATGGGGTCACAAAGAGTTGGACACAGCTGAGCAACTGAACTGAACTGAACTGTACTGTTTTGACTGCTGTAGCTAGTATTGTTAGTATAGTTTGAAATCTGGGAGTGTGACACCTCAGATTTGTTGTTTCTTGAGATTGCCCTATACCATGTCTTTTGTGGTAGCGTATAAATTTTAGAATTATTTGTTATAGTTCTGTGAAAAATGTTATGGGTATTTTCATAAAGTTGCTTTGAATCTATAGACAGTTTCGGGTAGTATGGAAATTTAACATTGTTAATCATTCCAGTTTCTGAAGACGGGCTATCATCCCATTTATTGTGCAAGAGTCAGTTTCTTTCATCAATATCTTATAGTATTTTGAGTACAGGAGTTTCACTTCTTGATTAAATTCATACCTAACTTTTCTTTTTCTTTTTGATGCAATTGTGAGATTGTTTTCTTAATTTCTCTTTCTGATAGTTCATTCTTAATGTAAAGAAATGCAACAGATTTCTGTATATTGATTTTGTATCCTGAAACTTTACTAAACTCATTTATTAGTTTTAATAGTTTATTAGTGGAGTCTTTAGAGTTTTCTAAACTTGACAGAGAAAGCAATGGCATCCCACTCCAGTACTCTTGCCTGGAAAATCCCATGGATGGAGGAGCCTGGAAGGCTGCAGTCCATGGGGTCACTGAAGGTTGGACACAACTGAGCGAATTCACTTAGAGTTTTCTAGATAAAGTATTATGTCATGTGCAAATAGTGGCAGTTTTACTTCTTTCTTTCCAATTTGGATCTCTTTTATTTCCTTTTGGGGTATCTGATTGCTGTGACTAGATCTTCCAATACTATGCTGAATAGCAGTGGAAAGAGTGTGCACTCTCATCTCCTTCTTGATCTTAGAGGAAAATTTCTCACTTTCCAACGCTGATATAATGTTAGCTGTGAGCTTATCATATATAGCGTTTATTATGTTAAGTTATGTTCCCTTTTGGGATTCCCAGATGGCTCTAGGGTTAAAGAACCTGCCTGCCAATGCAGGAGACATAGGAGTCTTGGGTTTGATCCCTGGATTGGGAAGATCCCCTGGAGGAGGGCATAGCAATCGACTCCAGCATTCTTGCCTGGAGAATCCCCATGGGCAGAGAAAGACAAGTCTGGGTAGCTAGAGTCCATAAGGTCACAAAGAGTCAGATACAACTGAAGTGACTTAGCAAGCATGCATGCATGTTCCCTTCTAGTGGTAATATCACCTTTGCTGAGAGATTTTTTTATTCATAAATGGACATTTAATTTTGTCAAATGCTTTTTCTGCATCTCTTGAAATGATCAAGTGGTTTTATCCTTCATTTTGTTAATGTGGTGCATCACATTGATTGATTTACAGATATAGAATAATATTTGCATCTCTGGAATAAGTCCCATTAAATCATGGTGTATGATCCTCTTAATGTAATTCTTTTAATGTACTTTGAATTTGGTTTGCTAATATTTTGTTGAGTATTTTTGCATCTATGTTCATGAAGGATATTGGCCTTTAATTTTCTTTTGTTTAACTATCTTTGTTTTATTTATCCCTGTAAATGAGTCTGAGTTTCCTCCTCTTCTATTAATATTTTTGAAAGAGTTTGAGAAGGGTTGGTATTAGCTATTCCTTAAATGTTTGGTAGATTTCACTAGTGAAGGCTTCTGGCCCTGAATTTTCATTGAGAGATTTTTGATTATTGATTCAACCTGCTCAGCAGTAATTTATTTGCTAAGATTTTTTTTTTTTTTTTTTTCATGATTCAGTCTTAGTAGGTTGTGTGTTTTCAAGAATGTATCCATTTCTTCTGGGCTGTCCACTTTATGAGTATGGCTATTTTTTAGTAGTCTTTCATGCTCCTTTCGGTGAAGGCAACGGCAACCCACTCCAGTACTCTTGCCTGGAAAATCCCATGGATGGAGGAGCCTGGAAGGCTGCAGTCCATGGGGTCACTGAAGGTCGGACACAACTGAGCGAATTCACTTAGAGTTTTCTAGATAAAGTATTATGTCATGTGCAAATAGTGGCAGTTTTACTTCTTTCTTTCCAATTTGGATCTCTTTTATTTCCTTTTGGGGTATCTGATTGCTGTGACTAGATCTTCCAATACTATGCTGAATAGCAGTGGAAAGAGTGTGCACTCTCATCTCCTTCTTGATCTTAGAGGAAAATTTCTCACTTTCCAACGCTGATATAATGTTAGCTGTGAGCTTATCATATATAGCGTTTATTATGTTAAGTTATGTTCCCTTTTGGGATTCCCAGATGGCTCTAGGGTTAAAGAACCTGCCTGCCAATGCAGGAGACATAGGAGTCTTGGGTTTGATCCCTGGATTGGGAAGATCCCCTGGAGGAGGGCATAGCAATCGACTCCAGCATTCTTGCCTGGAGAATTCCCATGGGCAGAGAAAGACAAGTCTGGGTAGCTAGAGTCCATAAGGTCACAAAGAGTCAGATACAACTGAAGTGACTTAGCAAGCATGCATGCATGTTCCCTTCTAGTGGTAATATCACCTTTGCTGAGAGATTTTTTTATTCATAAATGGACATTTAATTTTGTCAAATGCTTTTTCTGCATCTCTTGAAATGACCAAGTGGTTTTATCCTTCATTTTGTTAATGTGGTGCATCACATTGATTGATTTACAGATATAGAATAATATTTGCATCTCTGGAATAAGTCCCATTAAATCATGGTGTATGATCCTCTTAATGTAATTCTTTTAATGTACTTTGAATTTGGTTTGCTAATATTTTGTTGAGTATTTTTGCATCTATGTTCATGAAGGATATTGGCCTTTAATTTTCTTTTGTTTAACTATCTTTGTTTTATTTAGCCCTGTAAATGAGTCTGAGTTTCCTCCTCTTCTATTAATATTTTTGAAAGAGTTTGAGAAGGGTTGGTATTAGCTATTCCTTAAATGTTTGGTAGATTTCACTAGTGAAGGCTTCTGGCCCTGAATTTTCATTGAGAGATTTTTGATATTGATTCAACCTGCTCAGCAGTAATTTATTTGCTAAGATTTACTTTTTTTTTTTTTTCATGATTCAGTCTTAGTAGGTTGTGTGTTTTCAAGAATGTATCCATTTCTTCTGGGCTGTCCACTTTATGAGTATGGCTATTTTTTAGTAGTCTTTCATGCTCCTTTCGGTGAAGGCAACGGCAACCCACTCCAGTACTCTTGCCTGGAAAATCCCATGGATGGAGGAGCCTGGTGGGCTGTAGTCCATGGGGTCACAAAGTTGGGCACGACTGAGTGACTTCACTTTCACTTTTCACTTTCATGCATTGGAAAAGGAAATGGCAACCCACTCCAGTGTTCTTGCCTGGAGAATCCCAGGGATGAGGGAGCCTGGTGGGCTGCCGTCTATGGGGTTGCACAGAGTCGGACACGACTGAAGTGACTTAGCAGCAGCAGCAGCAGCATGCTCCTTTGTATCTGTATAGTAGCAGTTGTAATGCTGCCTCTTTCATTTCCAATTTTGTATATTTGATTCCTTTCTTTTTTCCTTGTTGAGTATCGTTACAGTTTGTCTATTTTGTTTATCTTTTAACTCTTAGTTTCACTTATCTTTTCTGCTGTCCTTAAGTTCATTTTTTACTGCTCTGCTTTTTGTTATTTCCTTCCTTCTGCTAACTTTGGGCTTAATGTATTCTTCTTTTTCTAGTTTACATCTTTTTCAGATGTAAAGTAAGATGTCTCTTCTAATAGAACTTATGTTAATAGGAATGATGGATAATAAACATGGGGGGGGAGAACAAATAGCAACTGATAAGGATTCTGCAGAAAAGTTCAGCTAGTTAAGGCAAAAGGATAATTTAAAGGGAGGCAGACAAGGAATAGCTCTTTAAGTGAATTACAAGAATAATTAATGATATGAAAATCATCATAAAAGTAATTCCTAATGGATGAATAATTGATACAAATACCCTAAGAATTAACTGTACATCTTTGAGAAATAAAAATAGCAGCTATGTTGTTAAAGCAGGTAAGAGAAGAAATGGCATGCATGGCACCAGGCAGGTAGGCAAATGTTATTGTCACATAAAATGACCTCTCAAAAAATAATAATAATTTGCATTTTACTCCTAAGTAAGTGATTGGAAATCCATTAGAAATTAATGAATGACCACTGTTCTTAGCAGAAAGGAAAATTTTCTTTAAAATATCTGATAGTTTATGTCTATTAGAATGCTTTGTTCCATCCTTCAGGCTCCTTTTGCATTATACTCTTCCTTGCCTTTGCTTCTACAGCATAACTGGATATCTTTCAGGCCACTCAATTTTCATGATTTGACCATGCTGCTTCTTTCATCTGAGATGAATGAGTTTATAAATAATGAATGTGTATCATTTTTAGACATTGTAAGCAACCAACTCACACTCAGACTTGTGAAATAATAAAACAATTAGAAAGGGAGAAAACAAGAGACTTTCTCCAAACCTCATATCTCACTTCAACATTAAAGACTTAGTGCCTGTGGCACCATCATTTCAGCCTTCCTCCTCTTTCCTCCTCTTGGTGCTTAGTCACTCAGTCATGCCCGACTCTTTGCGACCCCATGGACTGTTTCCTGTCAACTCCTCTGTCCATGGTATTTTCCAGGCAAAAACACTGGAGTGGGTTGCCATTTCCTTGTCTATTCCACCTCTTACCTCAGTATTTATTATGTATTCATTGATCAAAAAATTCCCTGTAAGGCAACGCAGCCTGAGACAGACAGGGATCTGTGATGCTGGGTTTTATTCTCAGTTGCATCATGTAAAGTGAAAACAAGATAAGCACACAGAGCTGTAGACCCCAGAGAGAGCTCTGCTTACATGCAAAAGAAGGCCTACAGATTGCTTTAAATTATAACTCGAACCAGGAATGAAAAATGTAAAATTCTCACCTCAGGAAGACAGAGCTGCATTATTTAAATGCCTAATATAAAACAGGGTTTACACAGAGTTATCTTGCACAGTTTGGGAAGCAAAGTAAAGATATGTGGAAGTACAGGACACAGACATCCTGTCAGCAGCCTCAAGGTCAGAACAGATCTCCAATGCTTCAAAACTGTACAAACTTGGGAGATGAGGGTAAATTTAAGGTTGGAAGGCTTATAAAATATTCAGTTCAGTTCAATTCAGTCACTCAGTCGTGTCTGACTCTTTGTGACCCCATGGATGGCAGCATGGCAGGCTTCCCTGTCCATCACCAACTCTCAGAGTTTACCCAAACTCATGTCCATCATGTCAGTGATGTCAATCAACCATCTCATCCTCTGTTGTCCCCTTCTCCTCCTGCCTTCAATCTTCCCGAGCATCAGGGTCTTTTCAAATGAGTCAGTTCTTCGAATCAGGTGGCCAAAGTATTGGAGTTTCAGCTTCAGCATTAGTTCTTCCAATGAATATTCAGGACTGATTTCCTTTAGGATGGACTGGTTGGATCTCCTTGCAGTCCAAGAGACTCTCAAGAGTCTTCTCCAACACCACAGTTCAAAAGCATCAATTCTTCAGCACTCAGCTTTCTTTATAGTCCAACTTTCACATCCATACATGACTATTGGAAAAACCATAGCTTTGACTAGGTGGACATTTGTTGGTAAAGTAATGTCTCTGCTTTTTAATATGTTGTCTAGGTTGGTCATAGTTTTCTTCAAAGGAGCAAGCGTCTTTTAATTTCATGGCTACCATCTGCAGTGATTTTGGAGCCTAAGAAAATAGCCTCTCACTATTTCCATTGTTTCTCCATCTGTTTGCCATGAAGTGATAGGACCAGACGCCATGATCTTAGTTTTCTGAATGCTGAGTTTTAAGGCAACTTTTTCACTCTCTTCTTTCAATTTCATCAAGAGGCTCTTTAGTTCTTCTTTACTTTCTGCCATAAGTGTGGTGTCATCTGCATATCTGTGATTATTTATATTTCTCTTGGCAATCTTGGTTCCAGCTTGGGCTTCATCCAGTCCAGCATTTCTCATGATGTACTCTGCGTGTAAGTTAAATAAGCAGAGTGATAATACACAACCTTGATGTATTCCTTTCCACAATATTAAAGCAAAGAGCCATTTTTGTACAATAAGCAGAAGGTGGGCAAACCTTCTTAACAATTTTACTAGAGGAAACAATAGAACATATAAAACTATTAGCTTTAAGTTTTCAGAAATATTAAAAAGCATAATCTTCATGAATTCAAGTATAAAAAATTAAATGAAAAAATTACTGAGATATGTATGAAATAATGCTAAGAAATTAAAAATGAAAACAGAAAAAA
>SJYC01075089.1:0-16766 GCA_006408675.1 Madoqua kirkii | reverse complement strand
GGAGGCCTGGCATGCTGAGATTCATGGGGTCACAAAGAGTTGGACACGACTGAGTGCCTGAACTGAACTGAACTGAACTGAACTGAGGTGGACATGGAGTACATCTCTACAAGGATGCATCAGGAATACACCTTCAGGCACAGAAGTTCATGCAGAGCACCAGCTGATAGCGGACAAAGTACATGACCAGTGGAAAAGAATATATAGAACCAGGCAAAGCTCGGTAGGATGAAGGAACTAGGACAGAAATCAAGAGTGTTAGTAGGACTGTACCTGCCCTTGGTGGGGAGCGGCACTGAAACAGGGGTCTGATCCCCATTTCGGGACAATTGTCTGAGTCAGAGAAGCATTTAAGGCTGTGAGTGAAACAGCTGATCTGTGTAGCTAAATAGAATGAAAACCAGACAGTTCTTGCTGCAGCCATACACATACCCCGGACAGGAACGCTGGTCCCCTGGAAGGCATAGTGGGTGGGAGCTGGAGTTTAGGGATTGTGGAGCAATTCCTGGGCAAAGGCTGCTGTTGATTGCAGAGAGACAGATGGAGGGGATGTGAGAGAGGAAATTATAGAGGGAAATTCCCATGGAGGAAAGCTAGGCAGCCATAGAAGCAAGGTGATGCTGCTAAGTCATGTGTAGGGAGTGGAGCCATCACCATAGCCTCTCTCTCCCACATCAGCAGCTGAACCATAGAGAAGCTGGCCCATCAAACACCTGACTCACTGATCTATAGAGTAGGACCCCATCCAGGGTGCCCTTTTAAGTGCCTGACACACCAATCTACAGAATAGGACAGCAGCCATGGGGAACCCTCTATGTGCTTGATGTGCCGAACAACAGAAGGACCCCAGACAAGGAAACTCTTTAATTGTCTGAATGGATAGAGCTACAGAGAAAGACTGGGGCAGAGCTGCCAAAGGCAGAAAAGTCTTAGTCTATGCACTCCGGGTCGCTTCGATCGTGTCCATCTCTGTGACCCTGTACACTGTGGCCTGCTAGGCTTCTCTGTCAGGGAGGGTAGTTCTGCAGGCAAGAATATTGGAGCATATTGGCCAATGCTGATTATCATACCCTTCTAGAGCACTGTATTTCCTTCTGCCCTAGCCACCAACGCTCCTGAGTACCTGGTGCTGCCAGAATATCAGAAAAGTCTTAGTCTATGCACTCCGGGTCGCTTCGATCGTGTCCATCTCTGTGACCCTGTACACTGTGGCCTGCTAGGCTTCTCTGTCAGGGAGGGTAGTTCTGCAGGCAAGAATATTGGAGCATATTGGCCAATGCTGATTATCATACCCTTCTAGAGCACTGTATTTCCTTCTGCCCTAGCCACCAACGCTCCTGAGTACCTGGTGCTGCCAGAATACCTGCGACCCAAGCAGCTGCACCACCTCCACACCTGGCCCTCACAGGGGCAAACCCAAGTCCTTCAGGGCAGCCTCAGGAGCACACCCCAGTGGACGACCCACATGCAAATGTGGAAGTAAAACCACAATTGAAACCCAGGGGCAGCGTGGCTAAGGAAGACCCAAAACCTTCCCACCAGCTGTACAAGCTGCAGATTAAATCCACATGATCAACTAGACAGACTGTGCCTATGGAATATGTAAAGATCATTGTGAGCTCCCACAAAAGAAAACACACTCGTTCTGATATCTGTGGACACTGAAGACAAGAACACATAGTAGTGGAACCAGATTAGAATCTGAGCTGCCCCCACTGCAGGTCCAGAGATCAGCACAGTGCTGGAGGGCATCCCAGGAAGGGGAGGTGGACTGGGACTCCCAGTGAGGGAAAGGACTCCGACAGCAATGACTTAAGAAAAACATTACTCTTATATTTTGACTTGTTCTGTAGAAGATTTTTGAGTGTTTTTTTTTTTTCCCCTTCTGTTGTAGTTGTCAATTTTATTGGCACTATGAAATCCAATTAAGCTTTTGAGCTTTTGTTTTCCTCAGTCACATTTTTTATTATTGTGGTAAACATCTGCCTCTATGTTGAGCTTTTACAGTTCTGTGGAGTTTTCCTATATATTTTTCTTTTCTCTTTTTTTAATTTTAATTTTTTAACATATTATTTTTCTACATTTATTCCTTTGTTTGCTTTTCCCCTTGCAATAAATATTTAACATATATAAGCTTTCTTTATATTCCTCTGTTTAACTTTGCATATCTATTCTTTCTTTCTTTTCTTTCTCTCCTTTCCTCTCAACATATTTGTTTAGTCTTATTTTAATTGCTTTATCCCCCAAGCAGCACCTTACCTTAGTTTTTTTTTCCAGTTTGTGCTTTAGTTAGTTTCCTTCTGGTAGATAAAATTTTTGGTTTCCTTCATTCACTGGGTCAATCTATTTTGCTTTATTTTTGTTGGACTTTTTTGATTTTGCTTATGGGTGTATGTGTATATGTGTATATTCAGTCACACTTTTCAGCTGTTATAAGCCTTTGCCTCTGTGTTAGGGTTTTGCAGCTCTATGGAGTTTTCCTTTTTCTTTTCTTTTTTCTTTCTTCTTCCATTTTGTTTCTTTTCTCCTTTCTATAATTTTAATTTTTAAATTTTTAAACCTATTATATTTTTTCTACATTTATTCATTGTCTACTGTTATTTTCCCCTTGCAGTTAATCCTTAATGTATATAAATCTTCTTCATCTACCTCTATTTAACTTTCCATATCTATTCTAATTTTAATTTTTAAATTTTTAAACCTATTATATTTTTTCTACATTTATTCATTGTCTACTGTTATTTTCCCCTTGCAGTTAATCCTTAATGTATATAAATCTTCTTCATCTACCTCTATTTAACTTTCCATATCTATTCTTTCTTTGTCTTCTTTCTTTCCTTTCCTCTCAACATATGTGTTAGTTTTGTTTTCCAGTTTGTGCTTTAGTTAGTCTTGTTCTTAATTGGTAAATATAATTTGTTTCCTTTGTTCTCCAGGTCAGTCTACTGTACTTTATTTTGTTGGACTGTTTTGATTTTGCTCATGAGTGTATATGTATATGTGCATATTACATTATTTTAATTATTATTTGCCTGATTTTGTAACTGCCATTTGTCTGGGGTTTATCTTTGGTTTCTCATTTTTGATTATGTTTTAATCTCACTTAGTGCCATAACAAACCACTTGTGGAATCTCCATTCCTGACCACAGATCAAGCTCTGAGACTTTGGATTGGGAGCACTCAGTCCAATGCCCTAATGCCCTGTGGTAATCTAATATCAGAAAACTAGCCCTAGGACCCTGCTGCTGCTGCCTCTGCTAAGTCACTTCAGTGGTGTCTGACTCTGTGACTCCATAGACAGAAGCCCACCAAGCTCCCCTGTTCCTGGGCTTCTCCAGGCAAGAACACTGGAGTGGGCTGCCATTTCTTTCTCCAATGCATGAAAGTGAAAAGTGAAAGTGAAGTCACTCAGTTGTGTCCCACTCTTTGTAACCCCATGGACTGCAGCCTACCAGGCTCCTCTGTCCATGGGATTTTCCAGGCAAGAGTACTGGAGTCCTTGGGTGCCATAGCCTTCTCCTACTCTAGGGCCCTAATGATTATCAAATAGTGAGAACTCACCCAAAGGAAATCACTTGAATATTAGACCCAGCATGACCCAACCACCAGTGGCACCCATTTTAAACAACAAAACAAAAATACAAATCCAATCATCAGTAGACAGGATTACTGCCTTACTCAGCTGTGCTCACCAAAGGAAAAACAAAGAAACAAAAACTCAGCACAAATCTCACCCTATATGAAGCTTACAAAAATCACTGGACCAATAGAAGAAGAAAAAAAGAAAGGGTATGAGAAAATTTTTGAAGAGATTATAGTTGAAAATTTTCCCAACACAGAAAATAAAATAATCAAGTCCGAGGGGCACAAAGAGTCCCATACAGGATAAGTCCAAGGAGAAACATGCCAAAACACATAGTAATCAAACTAACAAAGACTAAACACAAAGAATATTAAAAACAGCAAGGGATGAGCAACAAGTAATATAACAGGGAAACCTCATATGCTTAACAGCTCATCTTTAAGCAGAAACTCTGCATGCCAGAAGTGAATGACAGATTACTGTACCCAGCAAGGATCTCATTCAAAGTTGATGAAGAAATAAAAAGCTTTTTAGACACAAGCAAAAGTTAAAGGAATTCAATACCACCAAACCAGCTTTACAACAAATGTTAAAGGGACTTATCTAGTCAAGAAACACAGCAGAAGAAAAAAGATCTACAAAATCAACCCCAAACAATTAAGAAAATGGCAATAGGAACATATACATCAATAATTATTTTAAATGCAAATGGAATAAATGCTCCAACCAAAAGACACAGACTGGCTAAATGGATACAAAAACAAGACCCATACATATGCTGTCTACAAGAAACTCACCTCAGACCTAAAGACACATATAGACTGAAAGTGAGAGGATGGAAAAATATATTCCATGCAAATGGGAAGCAAAAGAAAGCTGGAGTAGCAATCCTCATACCAGACAAATTAAACCTTAAAATAAAGATTACAAGAGACAAGGAAGGACACTTCATAATGATCAAGAGATCAATCCAAGAGGAAGACATAACAACTGTAAATATCTATGCACCCAACATAAGTGAAATGAAGTTGCTCAGTCATGTCCAAGTCTTTGTGACCCCATGGACTGTAGCCTACCAGTCTCCTCAGTCCATGGAATTTTCCAGGCAATAGTACTAGAGTGGGTTGCCATTTCCTTCTCTAGGAGATATTCCCAACCCAGGGACCAAACCCGGGTCTCCCACACTGCAGGCAGACGCTTTACTATCTGAGCCACCAGGGAACATAGGAGCACTTCAATACATAAGACAAACACTAAGACATAATACATAAGACATAAAAGGACAAATTGACAGCAACACAGTAATACCCCACTCATACCAATGGACAGATCATCAAAACAGAAAATTAATAAGGAAACACAAGTCTTAAATGATACATTAGATGAGATGGATCTCGTTGATATCTTAAGGACATTCCATCCAAATGCAGAATATACCTTCTTCTCACTTGCACATGGAACATTCTCCAGGATAGACCACATCCTGGGTCACAAATCAAATCTCAGTAAATTTAAGAAAATTGAAACTGTATCAACCATCTTCTCCAACCACAATGCTATGAGACAAGATATCAATTACAAGGAAAAAAACTGTAAAAAACAAAAACACATGGATATTAAACAATACGTTTCTAAATAACCAACAGGTTGTTGAAGAAATCAAAAGAGAAATTAAAAAAATGTCTAGAAACAAATGACAATGAAAACACACCAATTCAAAACCTATGGGATGTAGCAAAAGCAGATCTTAGAGGGAAATTTATAGCAATACAATCCTACCTCAAGGAACAAGAAAAACATCAAATAGAAAACCTAACTACACCTAAAACAATTGGAGAAAAAAGAACCAAATTAACCCCAAAATTAATAGAAAGAAAGAAACAAACAAAAAAAAATCTGAGCAGAAATAAATAAAAAAGAAATCAAAGAAACAATAGTAAAGATTAATAAAACTAGCAGCTGGTTTTTCAAGAAGATAAACAAAATAGACAAACCTTTAGCCAGACTCATCATGAACAAAAGAGCGAAGAATCAAATCAACAAAATTAGAAATGAAAAAGGAGAGGTTACAACAGACAATGCAGAAACACAAAGGATTATAAGAGACTATTATGAACAACTATATGGCAATAAAACAGATAACCTGGAAGAAATGGACAGATTCTTAGAAAAGTTCAGCCTTTCAAATAGAACCAGGAAGAAATAGAAATTCCGAACAATCCAACTATAAGCATTGAAATTGAAGCAGTGATCAAAAATCTCCCCAAAAACAAAAGCCCAGGGCCAGATGTGGTATATATACACAATGGAATATTACTCAGCCATAAAAAAGAACACATTTGAGGCAATTCTAATGAGGTGGATGAACTTACAACCTATTATACAGAGTGAATTAAAAATAAATATCATATTCTAACACATATATATGGAATCTAGGAAAATGGTACTGAAGAACTTATTTACAGGGCAACAGTGGAGAAACAGACATAGAGAATAGACTTCTCAACGTGGGGAGAGGGAAGGAGAGGGTGAAAGGTATGGAAAGAGTAACATGGAAACCTACATTACCATATGTAAAATAGATAGCCAATGGGAATTTGCTGTATGGCTCAAGGAACTCAAGCAGGCTCTCTGTATCAACCTAGAGGGGTAGATTGGGAGGGAGATTCAAAAGGGAGGGGATATATGTATACCTATGGCTGATTCATGTTGAGGTTTGACAGAAAACAACAAAATCTATAAAGCAATTATCCTTCAATAAAAAATAAATACATTTTAAAAATACATAAATTTAAATTACAAAAAAAAATCCCCCAAAGAGGGATTTCCCTGGGGGTCCAGTGGTTAGGAATGTCTTTAAGTGTAGGGGGGTGTTGACTCAATCCCTGGTTGATATCACACGCCTTGTAGCCAAAAAGCCGAAACATAAATCAGAAACAATACTGTAAAAAATTGAATATATTTTTTAAATGGCCCACATTAAAAAAAATTCTTTAATAAAAAAATTCCCCCAAAGAAAAATATGAATGTCTTTTTTATGCTCTCGGTATATGCCTACATTAAGTTAAGGGCTACTACCATTATGGCAGAGAATGAAGAAGAACTAAAGAGCCTCTTGATGAAAGTGAAAGAGGAAAGTGAAAAAGTTGGCTTATAGCTCAACTTTCAGGAAACTAAGATCATGGCATCTGGTCCCATCACTTCATGGCAAATAGACGGGTAAACAGTAGAAACAGTGGCTGACTTTATTTTTCTGGGCTCCAAAATCACTGCAGATGGTGACTGCAGACATGAAATTAAAAAATGCTTACTCCTTGGAAGGAAAGTTATGACCAACCTAGACAGCATATTAAAAAGCAGAGATGTTACTTTGCCAACAAAGGTCTGTCTAGTCAAAGCTATGGTTCTTCCAGTGGTCATGTATAGATGTGAGAGTTGGACTATAAAGAAAGCTGAGCACCAAAGAGCTGATACTTTTGAACTGTGAACTGTGGTGTTGGAGAAAACTCTTGAGAGTCCCTTGGACTTCAAGGAGACCCAACCAGTCCATCCTAAAGGAGATCAGTCCTGAGTGTTCACTGGAAGGACTGATGTTGAAGCTGAAACCCCAATACTTTGGCCACCTAATGCAAAGAGCTGACTCATTGGAAAATACCCTGATGCTAGGAAAGATTGAGGACAGGAAGAGAAGGGGACAACAGAGGATGAGATAGTTGGATGGCATCACCGACTCAATGGACATGGGTTTGGGTGGACTCCAGGAGTTGGTGATGGACAGGGAGGCCTGGCATGCTGCAGTTCATGAGGTTGCAAAGAGTCGGACATGACTGAGCAAATCAACTGACTGACTGACTAGCTGTTTAATCATCCAACTGTTTATAGACCAATAAATGTTGGCCATAATAGCAGGGTTACATGGTGCAAGATATGGCAATATAAGGATTTTCTTACCAGAGAGCTGAATAACCTCAAATCCTTCGAAAATGTCCAAAAGTGACAAAATAAGTAGCTGGAATCTGAGGGCTATCAGAAGAAGGTCAATATAAATCTCAGTGAAGATGAAACTTCAGAGTTTTCCCAGTACAAAAATCATAATATATGGAGCACTAACAATGTGAGATGTGCATTATATATATATTAGTTTTAAACTATTATAACAACATAGGAAGGCATATATTATTGACATTACAGATGAGACCCCCAAATTTAAGGAACTTGATCAAGTTCACACAACTAGTAAGTATTAGAATGAGAATATCAACTGAGACTTGGCTGATATTGAATCTAATTTATTCCTTAACAGTATCACACTGATTTTCACAGAAATTATAAAATCAATTAATTGCTGAGTTGAATTTTATGTTGATTAGTCATAGGCAACAATCTCTCACTCTTATTAACTTGGAGTATATTAAGGTCTAATATATTCTCCTATTGCGGGGAGGAGAGAACAAAAACTACATATTCAGGGATATGAACTATGGTGCCGGAGAAGACTTGAGAGTCCCTTGGACTGCAAGGAGATCAAACAAGTCAATCTAAAGGCAATTTGCCCTGAATATTCATTGGAAGGACTGATGCTGAAGCTAAAGCTCCAATACTTTGGCCACCTGACGTGAAGAGTCAACGCACTGGAAAAGACCCTGATGTTGGGAAGGATTGAGAGCAGAAGGAAAAGGGGGCAACAAAGGATGAGATGGTTGAATGGCATCACTGACTCAATGAACATGAGTTTGAGCAGACTCCAAGAGATAGTGAAGAACAGGAAAGCCTGGCATGATACAGTCCATGAGTTCACAAAGAGTTGGACATGACCTAGCAACTGAACAACAAGAAAAGAGTATGAAAGAAATAATTATCTTATATGGCTCAGAACACTTACGAAGTAAAGTTCAGGTGCTCTCAGCATAAACAAGGTTGCTAGGAATAAAGTCAAAGAGTACCTTATCCTTTGTCCTCTGTCTCCCAGGCTGGTGCTTCTTGAATAATGCCATGTTGTCCCTCTGTCTGCTGGCTTTCCTGCTGAACAGCAAGCATTCATTTCATAACTAGGAGAAAAAATATTAATAGTTCAAATCATAAAATATAAACAATAAGATCAAACAATAGATACAGTTTATTATCTCCCAATAGAATTTTGTGTCCTATGGAACAAATTGTTAATAAATATCTCTTTGGAAACCACATATCACCCATTGACTCCAAGAAAAATTTAGACCTTTGATCCTAGATCAGAATATTTTAAAAATTACAAAAGCCTTCACACTAGAATTCAGCAAAACAGTACTAAAATTATTATATAAAAGAGAAAATTATGTCTTCACTTATTAAGGAAAAACTTTTGAATTTTCTACATCGCCACTCAAAATTTTATTCCATGGCCAGAGTGAAGATTGTAGTGATAAAATAAAATAAATAATAATACAGCAAATTATATTTCTGAAGCATATTATATTCTTCTTTTAGTGATATATGTTCTTAAAAGTGTCTCTGAACCTATAAATTGAGCTATCCTGGGGGAAAAATACACAAACATACATAATGGCAATAATGTGTTTTTGAGCATTACGGCTTTCAAACAAACCCCCATTCCCAGAAGATGACTTGCTTGGTACATCTCTTATCTAAAAAGGAAGAAGCACTGCTAAATGAGTTGTCTTTTACTTCGATTTTTAAAAATCTTTTTAGATTTTTAAAATTAGAGTGTAGTTGATTTACAATGTTGTATTAATTTCTGCTGTTCAGCAAAATACTTCAGCTCTACATAAAAATATACTTTAAAAACTTTCTCTGAAACCTGAGAGACTATTTATAAAATTCAAAAGACTACAGGAAGGGCTTGCTCTTACACAGGCAATAAAGATTCCTATTTTTCCCCAGAGGTTACAGCAAATCTAGTCCTTTTTATAAAAACTTGCCTTCTCAGCCTGTGGAATTCTCTTCAAAATGTGTTTTGCCTTATGAGTAATGTAATTTCAGCTACTACTTACATCTATATAAGGCAATTTACTCTTATGATACTAAAAAGCAGTATTAATCACTCCAGACTTTCCAGCTATCACCTCTGTAAGATCCTTCTGGCTAATGCTAATGAACATATTCTATACTCTAAATCTCTTTTCCTCCCTTTCTCCCCTCGAAAATAAAATTTTTATTTAAAAAAAATCACAAAGTGGTAAAAATAACTTATTCATTTCCAAAAAGGAACTTAAATGCAAATATGGTCTCTTTTGCAAAAGCTATGGGATCAAGTGAATAAGGTATTCTAGCAAAATCTCAACTATTAAAAGTTACAGAGGATAGAGTCTATTTATTCTATAACATGAGATGACTAGATGGCCATCACAGATGTTTCTTCTGCTTCCACATCATAATGAAAAGGGAAGTTTTGAGATCATAATGTATTATTGGTTCTAACAGACAATAGTGGCATAAGTCTTCTTCTGATCTAATTAGCGCAAGGTTTCTATCATCTCTCTCTTGAGAGCTCTAAGACACACTAGATTTTACATATTCAGGGATATGAACTATGGTGCCGGAGAAGACTTGAGAGTCCCTTGGACTGCAAGGAGATCAAACAAGTCAATCTAAAGGCAATTTGCCCTGAATATTCATTGGAAGGACTGATGCTGAAGCTAAAGCTCCAATACTTTGGCCACCTGACGTGAAGAGTCAACGCACTGGAAAAGACCCTGATGTTGGGAAGGATTGAGAGCAGAAGGAAAAGGGGGCAACAAAGGATGAGATGGTTGAATGGCATCACTGACTCAATGAACATGAGTTTGAGCAGACTCCAAGAGATAGTGAAGAACAGGAAAGCCTGGCATGATACAGTCCATGAGTTCACAAAGAGTTGGACATGACCTAGCAACTGAACAACAAGAAAAGAGTATGAAAGAAATAATTATCTTATATGGCTCAGAACACTTACGAAGTAAAGTTCAGGTGCTCTCAGCATAAACAAGGTTGCTAGGAATAAAGTCAAAGAGTACCTTATTCTTTGTCCTCTGTCTCCCAGGCTGGTGCTTCTTGAATAATGCCATGTTGTCCCTCTGTCTGCTGGCTTTCCTGCTGAACAGCAAGCATTCATTTCATAACTAGGAGAAAAAATATTAATAGTTCAAATCATAAAATATAAACAATAAGATCAAACAATAGATACAGTTTATTATCTCCCAATAGAATTTTGTGTCCTATGGAACAAATTGTTAATAAATATCTCTTTGGAAACCACATATAGCACCCATTGACTCCAAGAAAAATTTAGACCTTTGATCCTAGATCAGAATATTTTAAAAATTACAAAAGCCTTCACACTAGAATTCAGCAAAACAGTACTAAAATTATTATATAAAAGAGAAAATTATGTCTTCACTTATTAAGGAAAAACTTTTGAATTTTCTACATTGCCACTCAAAATTTTATTCCATGGCCAGAGTGAAGATTGTAGTGATAAAATAAAATAAATAATAATACAGCAAATTATATTTCTGAAGCATATTATATTCTTCTTTTAGTGATATATGTTCTTAAAAGTGTCTCTGAACCTATAAATTGAGCTATCCTGGGGGAAAAATACACAAACATACATAATGGCAATAATGTGTTTTTGAGCATTACGGCTTTCAAACAAACCCCCATTCCCAGAAGATGACTTGCTTGGTACATCTCTTATCTAAAAAGGAAGAAGCACTGCTAAATGAGTTGTCTTTTACTTCGATTTTTAAAAATCTTTTTAGATTTTTAAAATTAGAGTGTAGTTGATTTACAATGTTGTATTAATTTCTGCTGTTCAGCAAAATACTTCAGCTCTACATAAAAATATACTTTAAAAACTTTCTCTGAAACCTGAGAGACTATTTATAAAATTCAAAAGACTACAGGAAGGGCTTGCTCTTACACAGGCAATAAAGATTCCTATTTTTCCCCAGAGGTTACAGCAAATCTAGTCCTTTTTATAAAAACTTGCCTTCTCAGCCTGTGGAATTCTCTTCAAAATGTGTTTTGCCTTATGAGTAATGTAATTTCAGCTACTACTTACATCTATATAAGGCAATTTACTCTTATGATACTAAAAAGCAGTATTAATCACTCCAGACTTTCCAGCTATCACCTCTGTAAGATCCTTCTGGCTAATGCTAATGAACATATTCTATACTCTAAATCTCTTTTCCTCCCTTTCTCCCCTCGAAAATAAAATTTTTATTTAAAAAAAATCACAAAGTGGTAAAAATAACTTATTCATTTCCAAAAAGGAACTTAAATGCAAATATGGTCTCTTTTGCAAAAGCTATGGGATCAAGTGAATAAGGTATTCTAGCAAAATCTCAACTATTAAAAGTTACAGAGGATAGAGTCTATTTATTCTATAACATGAGATGACTAGATGGCCATCACAGATGTTTCTTCTGCTTCCACATCATAATGAAAAGGGAAGTTTTGAGATCATAATGTATTATTGGTTCTAACAGACAATAGTGGCATAAGTCTTCTTCTGATCTAATTAGCGCAAGGTTTCTATCATCTCTCTCTTGAGAGCTCTAAGACACACTAGATTTAAAAAAAAAAAAAAACTGAAGTAAAACAGCATGTAACATTGCATCTTTATGATAGTTACCTTGAACTCTTTATCAGGTAGATAATTTCCATTTGATAAATGTATTTTCCTGAGGTTTTTATCTTGTTTTATTTAGAACATATTCCTCTGTCTCTTCATTTTGCCATACTCTGTATTTGTTTCTGTGTATTAGCAAAACCAGCTACCTTCTTAGTTTTGAAGGGTGGCCTTGTCTAAGATATGTCTCACAGAGTTCATAAGCACATTCACTCTGGCCACCAGAGCTAGGTGCTCAAGGGACATCCGGGTTTGGGCTGTATATGCCTGTCTGCTTTGGCAAGGGAGTGGGCAGGACTCTCGAATGGCCTCCTTGCTGAGTTGCACAGTTGTGGTTCTTTGGGATTAAATGGCCTTCCAGTGGGGTATGCCTACTGATGCTTGCAGGTTAAAGAATTCCAAAGTAGCACCTGTCAGTGTCAGTATTAGAAAGAAGATTGAGATCTCAAAAATGGAGTCAGCCAGCATCTCTCTTTCTAGTGAGGATCCCAATAGCTCCTGCCTATCTGGAAGATCCTTTAAGATTGGTAAGTGTATCTCTTCACTTTTTCAAACAGATGCTTTTCAAACTGTTTATTGTTGTTTTGTTTTGTTTTGTTTTGTTTTGTGCTGCAAAGTGAGTCTGCAAACAAACTCTTTAAGATTGGATTCTTCATGTCCTATAGCACTATGGATTTCCTGGATGTAACCTTGTCTTTCAAAGTCAAATTTTTTGGAGGCTTAGCTCTCCTGCATGGAATCTGAGGGTTGGGATGCCTGATATGAGGCACAAGTTCATGACTCTTGGGAAAGAGTTCTGTAGTTTTGAGCCTCCTTCCAATTGTGGATGGCTCACCAGCAATAGGGTGTTTCTTTGGTGAGACTATGTCTTTGCCTTCACTACAATCTCAATGCAGTTCTTTTATCCTTTCTTGTGGAGACTCTGTTCACCAAGTCTTCAGTTCTTTTCAGAGGAAACTATTCAGTAGTTTCAGAGGAAACTACAACTATTTGTGGTTGTAGATTTCTTGTGTCCGTGGTAGGAGGTGAATTCACAATCTCCCCATGCTACCATCTTGAACTACTGTCTAAGACATACTAGTTTTTCATCTTTAGACTTCTCTTTCATTCACCTTTTTCTTTCATTCCAGACAGAGAAGATATTTTAACCTTAGGGGCAGAAAAAACTGACTTTGACTGTTGAAAAAAATCTAATTCCTTTGCCACATGGAATAGTTGAAACTATCAAAAAAGAATCTTCCACTTGTTTACATCTCAAAGAATTATCCCCACATATTTATTCAGATTGATCTTTTCAGCAGATATCTTTGTTTGCTGGAAACAAAAATGTCAAAGAGATTGGAGAAAACTGATATCTCCTTGTATAGTAGGTCTTTTTTAAAATCATGCCTCAAATTTTTAAAAGCATTATATAAAGTATGTTGTGCAATTCCTGAGACATAGCAAATATTCAATTAATAATGTGTATTCTTATTTTACTATTATAAGTCTAGGTTTACAATTATTTTGAGTAGGATTTGCTATCAGGGTAATGTCACCCAACTTCAAATCCCACCTAGGTGACCTAATTCCTAAGGTACCCAAGCTCCAAAATTACCATCTTCTCATTGTTTACAATCTCTTAAATTCAATTTTAATTTTTTTACTCACGTATTCATATAGTCATTCATTCAACAAATATTCAGTGAGGTGGCTAACTCTATACAAAAAAATACAAAGATAATGATAATTAATACAACCCTACTTCTATAAGAGTACTGCCTAGCAGCAAATAGAGGCATTAATCTAATAATCACCCAAGTGTGAAACTGCTATTATAATATGAAGTGGGAAGGAAAATTATAAGAGATTATATTTTTAGAGAAGTCAGGAAGGCTGCATTGCTTGATCTGAGACCCTTCAAAATGTCTCACACTCCTTCAGATATCAACTAGATATTAATAACAACAAAAAAATAATGCTCTAGACAGTGAGAATGACATAGACAAAGACCCTGGAGTGGGAAAAAAGTGCCAAGAACTTACAGCTTGTAAGACTGTAAGACAGAGAGGACAAGAAAGCAGCCCAGAGCAGGATGAGGTTGGGGAGCTAGATGTGAATGACAGCATCCAGGCTCTTGAGATGGACTTTATCTGAACGTTAGCTGGAGATTCACAGTGCAACTGAAGGGTGACAACACAGGAGTGACATGAGAGTAATGGAAAACAGAACAAGTATAAGAACAAGTATAAGGGATTGACCTGGGAAATGGCACTTTTCACTTGCACTGAAGAGATACAAAGAGCTGAGATGTCAGCCTACGAGAGAACAGAATAGAAGCAAGGAAAACTGA
Organism: Madoqua kirkii; assembly: GCA_006408675.1. Lineage (NCBI taxonomy): Eukaryota > Metazoa > Chordata > Mammalia > Artiodactyla > Bovidae > Madoqua > Madoqua kirkii. The sequence continues at coordinate 2,236 of SJYC01075089.1, read as the reverse complement.
TGGAGTTTAGGAATATTTAGGAAGTGAAGTCACAATCAATGCTAATAGACTTCATACAAGAGAATGAATGAGAGGGAGGTATTAAGAATGATGAAAGATGTATACGCTGGGATCTGAGTTGCAGAGAGTAGTTTGGGAAGAAGTGTTTCCTAAGGAGAGAATGATGTAGGCAGTGCCTTTCCATTTTTGGCTTGTTTTACTCATTTGTGTAAAATAGCTACTAGTCTGATGGCAGGTTGCCCATAATTCTCATGTATTTGTAATTATTTCTCGACTAGAAAAATTACAAAACTTAGTTTGATTTAGTTGTCTTTCTATACCTCTTATGATTATTTTATTATACAGGAGTTATCAAATTAATTTAACAAAATGTTAGCAACTTAAAGGATCTTATGAGATTTCTCATGATATTTTGAAAGAGAAAAAAGTGAGATAATTACAGAAATATTGCTAACTTAATATATATCAGATTTTTTTCTTTTGGCTAACATATAAAGAAAAATGTATCTTCTACCAGTACTTTAGAAGATACAGATGTACTGGAATGTGGTAATAGTAGAAATTTATCATTATCTCCTAGCCTCTATGGTGTTTTTATAAACTGGATTTCTATTAGTGCTTTATTCTAATTCAATCTCACAGCCTGTAAAGGAGTGCATCTTATTTAAAGTTGTTGCTTATATTCAATGCCATGGCATGCCCAGAATAAAGTTTGACAGTGGCCCTGCATCCAGTATCATAAACCCATATAAATATGCATCTTATTTCTAAGTAATAAAGATGTCTCTGACTAGAAAATGGTGAGGGTTATTTCTCCCAAAATATGTTAATAATTAAATAGGGAGTAACTCTGTTTTGAAGACCAATAAATATGTATTCCATACAAAGTCATAACTTTACAAACGTGTAATCCATGTTAAACCCCATCTCCAAGTTTCACCAAGCATACGTTCTTACTTTACAAGCATATATATGACAGTTAAATTACTTGTTTATCATTTTCACTGAGGACATCTGACATTTATAGGTTATGGTAAAAACAAATTGGGTAATTTTGCTGCCTTAAAAAAGACAAACCCACTACAAAAACTGTATGTTCTCTGCTTTCAAAGGAGAATAGTTTTGGTTTCCAAATGTGAGAGTTTTTTACTTGTTTTCTCTTACATACATAAAATACAAGGAATTGTAGACACTGATCTGCTTTGTCTATCAAATTTTTATAAGTAGGATATATTAGTTCTTGGCTAATAGTAACTTAAGAGACAAGACCTTCGTGACTTAAATGAAATAAAATACTTTTTTGCTGGCATAACCTGTGGTGTTATTCTCAGGTTGTTTTAATGAAGCAGATTTATTTTGTATTGCAGTTTATGACCAAGCTTAGAGATATCTCTGAAAGAAGAAATTTATGCCTATCATCCCATGTGTTCTTTTGCACCTTTTCAAGGGCATTACAATAGTGTTTTGTATGACATGATTTTGCTCGTTTGAGAAAGTTTAGGTCCACATTTTCTCTTTAAATGCTAGACTAAAAAAGACAGTTTCACTTTCAGGTCTCTACACTCTGTTTAAGAAAGGGAGGTGAGAATTAGATCCCACAGAACCTTCTGTCACATTTAAGCTATGGTACTGCAGAATGCTTGCTAGAGATTCAGGCTCTGAATTGTAAGATAAGTATCCTTGTAATGTCTGCATGTTTGTGCACTCCTGTAAAGAACCAAAGCTTAAGTGGGAGAGGGGATTCCTTATTTACAAATGAAATTAATTTCAAATATGTTAGTACTCATTCTGCAAATTAGAAAAGCCCAATATGATGTTCTCTATTTAACAGATCACTAGGGCAATATATTGTGACAGCATTATTTTCGATCCAGCTATCCAATATTGGATCAACTATTTTGTCCCACTATAATCAAAAGCCATTTAACTGGAGAAATAAGAATGAAAAGGTATTAGTCAGCCAGAGTCTCAGTTTTACTACAATTTTTTAAATACAAATTTTACTACAGTTTTTCTTGTGACCCAGAGTAAGAAAATCTGAAGGAGCACTGATGCTTCCAGTGTAGTAGGGCTTCCTGGGAACCTTGTCTCCTCATTCCACAATTTGCACTGCCATCTATTGTTCCTTTCATATTATACATCACACCAGAAGTGCAATTGATGCCATTTTTGTTGATAGCACAGGCCCTTGTATTTCCTTTAACCATAGTCCTTCAATAAACATATTAATTATTTT
>SJYC01075087.1:0-26386 GCA_006408675.1 Madoqua kirkii | reverse complement strand
ACTTCCAAAGACAGATTAAGAAAAGAAAAATAAATATATTTATTAAGATGCACAGGTTGCGTGTATGGGAACACACAAGATGAGTAACTCAAAGATTTGGTTAGAAGTTGGGCTTATATAGCATCTTAGCAGTAGAAAGATGCAATTTTTGGAGAAGTAACATAAAGGAAAAAGACCTTCTGTCTCTAGTGTTGGAAAATTGTGAGAAGGCAAATATCTAGGAAACTAATGTCAGGTTAAGTTTACTTAGTAAAATTTGTTATACAAGTTCTTCTGTTGCTGTGACTAAGCTGATAAAGGTGTGACATTGTATCTAGTGGTTAACTTTTGTCCTTTCTGATAGAGAGTAGAGGGTATCTTTATAAGCGTACATGCTGCTGCTGCTACTGCTAAGTCGCTTCAGTTGTGTCCGACTCTGTGCAACCCCACAGATGGCAGCCCACCAGGTTCCCTGTCCCTGGGATTCTCCAGACAAGAACACTGGAGTGGGTTGTCATTTCCTTCTCCAATGCATGAAAGTGAAAACTGAAAGTGAAGTCACTCAGTCGTATCCAACTCTTTGCGACCCCATGGACTATAGCCTACCAGGCTCCTCTGTCCATTGGATTTTCCAGGCAAGAATACTGGAGTGGGGTGCCATCACCTTCTCCGAATGTACATGCTGCTATCATGCAAAGAGGGGAAAACAGAGAGATTTCTTATATTTATTTCTTCTCAATTGCTTTCAGCTTAAAATAATACTTGTGCAAAAATGAAATATTTGAAGTGGCATATTCCTTCCCCCTACATAACACAAAAATATTCTGCACTGAATAATGTGGGATGTTTCACTTCAGAAGAGAGCAGCTCTGCCAAAAATTGGGGCTGGCCAACAATTGAGACAAATCTAGTTTCAAGGTTTCTTCTTAAGCCATTTGACTTATTTTATGGATTTAATTGTGTCCCTTAATAACACATATTGAATTCCAGACTCCTAAATCTGTGAATGTGATCTTCTTTTGAAATAGGGTCCTAAAGATATAATCAAGTTAAATGAGAGGGGTCATATTGGATTAGGATGGGCTTAAATCCAATGACTCACACTGGGAAAAGGCCATGCTGAAGAGAAGGGCAAAGATTGGAATGATAAGTCTATAAGCCAAGAAACACCAAGGATTGCTGGCAACCACACGAAGCTGGGAGAGAGGCTTGGAATAGATTCTCCCTCAGAATTCTGTGAGGAATCAACATTGCTGACGTCTGGATTTTGGACTCTTAGCATCCGGGCCCAGAGAAGGCAATGGCACCCCACTCCAGTATTCTTGCCTGGAAAATCCCATGAACGGAGGAGCCTGGTGGCCTGCCATCTATGGGTTGCACAGAGTAGGACACGACTGAAGCAACTTAGCAGCAGCAGCAGCAGCAGCAGCAGCAGCAGCAGCAGCAGCAGCAGCATCCAGGCCTGTGAGAGAATGAATCTGTTGTTTTAAGCCTCATGGCTTATGGTATCTTGTTAAGACGGCCCCAAGGAAGTAACAGTTAGCAGGTGTAGAATTCTGGAAATGTTCATTAGCCCTCTGTTTAATAGTTCACTCTAGTAAATTTTGCCTAAACAGGGAAGATATCCAGTTAATTTGTAGGTATATGAAGTTAATTTGTAGGTACTGAATTGTTCTCTTATAGACAGTGGGGAGATTTCAGTTTTAAGAAGACACAATCAAAAGAAACAGAAATAAGAAAACTTAGAAAGCCGAGGCTCTTCAGAGAGAGAGAAATTGTGAAGTTACCCAGTGATCAGGTATGCTTGCTGAGTAACTTTGTAGTTCTATGCTGCTCTATGCTCTGCTATAATTGCTACCCACATTCGTGACCCCTGGGGTTTTGGTCACAAATCATATCTTGTAATGCACTCATTCTCACCTGGGTGATTCTAAGGGAAGGTAAAGGGCATTAATAAGGGACTGGTAGGGTAAAAAATAATAGGAATTTGTTCAGCAGGAGACAAGATGGAGACTGATTAGAAGTAAGAGGTAAGTTACACATGAATATAAGGCTTCCCCAATGGCTCAGCAGATACAGAACCTGCAGGAGACACAAGAGCCGTGAGTTCGATCCCTGGGTCAGGAAGATGCCCTGGAGAAGGAAATGGCAATCCACTCCAGTATTCTTGCCTGAAAAATCCCACGCACAGGGGAGTCTAGCTGGCCACAGTCCAGTGGGCTCTCAAAGAGTCAGACACAACTGAGCAACTAAGCACATGCTCAGACAAATATTTGAAATAGCCCTTTTCCCTAAACAAACAAACAAACAAACAAAAAACACCCTGGAGGTTTGAGGAAGAAAACTGGCTTTCCATAGCATGTTAAATGATGGTAGGATGAAATTAAATTAAATACTAATTGGATCTCTTAAGTGTCTTTTGCTATCAATGCCCTCCCAGGAAAAAAAAAATTGATTTTTAACTGTTTTATTTGTTCAGTTTTATTATATTATTTAGTCCCTATCAGGTCTAATAGGGGTAATTCTCTCTTTTTTATAATTTTGCTTAGTTATGCTATGTTGATTTTATATCTAGCCTTCAAAGTGATATATCATCTAATTTGCTCTATTTCTAAATAAACAACCTTCCTTTATCTCACCTTTTTTCTCATTCATCTGCTCTACTCGCACCTATCTCTAGCAACAACCAATCTATTTTATGTTTCTTTGAGTTTGGTGGGTTTTTTTGTTTGTTTGTTTTCAGATTCCACATATAAGTGAGGTCAAACAGCATTGTTCTTTCTCTATCTGATTTATTTCACATAGCATAATGCCCTTGACGTCCATCTGTGCTCAGTTGTAAGTCGTGTCCTATTCTTTGTGACCCCACGGACTCTAGCTCCTAGACTCTTCCATCCATGGGATTTTCTGGGCAAGAATATTGGACTCAGATGCCATTTCCTCCTCCAGGGGATCTTCCTGTCGTGGGAATTGAAGCCATGTCTCCTGTAGCTCCTGCATTGGCAGACATATTCTTTACCACTGAGCTACCTGGGAAACCCTGAAGTCCATCTATGGTGTTGCAAATGGCAAGACTGCCTTCTTTTTATGGTTGAATAATATTTCATTATGTACACACACACCACCCACACTTTCTTTATCCAGTCATCCATGAGTAGACAGGTTATCTCCATATTTGGTCTAGTATAAATAATGCTGCAGTGAATCTGGGGAGTGCAAATATCTCCTCAAGACAGTGATTTCACTTCCTTCGGATACATGGCTAAGGGTGAAATAGCTGATTCACATGGTAGCTCTATCGTCAACATTTTGAGGAACCGCCATCCTGTTTTCCATAGTGGCTGCACAATTTACATTCCCAAGGCCTTATTTATCTTTTGTTCTATATATTAGCATAGATGTTATAGCACTTTATGGTTCATTAAGATGTCCATGTACACACATTTGCTTATTCCTAAAAGGGAAAGAAAAAATGAGAATTTTCAGTGAAGTTTTTGTCTTCCCCTTATAGATTGAAAAAAAAAAAAAAAAAAAGACAGGGTGGGGCGATTCAGAGAATGATTTGCTGTTTCCTCAGTGCTAGAATGTGGCAAAATTAGAAATCAAACTCATGTTTACTGGCTCCAATTTTCATGGTCTTTCAGTATAATATATACAACTTTTTGAAAAATTTACTCTTGAGTTTCACTTACTAGGATATAGTTAATATTGTTAAATTGGCTAGCCAATGATGTTTTTGAACTCTAAAATTCTTTTGCTTTGTGAATGAAAAGAAAAGCAAATAGAAAAACATGTATTTTCCTAATTTGAAATAAGGCATTCACTAACATATAAAAGAGAATTTCAGAGGAATTACTGGTTATACTACTCAAAATATTATAGCTTTCCGCATAGATGACTTCAAATTTCCATTCAATAAAAAATAGTAAAAGTCTGAATTTCAAGGATAAGGCATCCTTGAACTTGCAATCCTTATACTTCTGTGTTGTTATACATTTTGACAGACATTTCATTAATGTTGAAAACATACATCAACAGTACAAATTTAACTTTAAAGAGTAAATAGAACAAATGTTTTTGGGCTGGAAAGTTACATTTACTTGTAAGAAAATAAGTAAGTAAATGCAACATTCCTCTAATCCTTGATTCATTTATTAGAACAGTCACTTACATATCTGAACGTCTGATTTCACAGACATTACAATTATTTTGAATTATACAAGCCTACACAGCGCCTTGATTAAATCAAGATATTTTTCAGCATAGGACAATGTGCCACTGATTTTTGACCTTCTAATGTTTTGAAGTGTCAGAAATTTAAAAAATGACCTTTATGCTGTAATTCATTTGCCATTTTGTGGCAATTTCATATTTTCTCAGTTTATGAGGGTTATATACCCAATGTAAATTTTCGAGATTAAGTGAGTCATTTAAAAAATCATATTATTTTCCAGGCTGAATGAAGGCAGCTACTTATATTGAACTATATACTGAAATGTCAATTCAGTTTTAAAAAAAAAATATTGGTTTTTTTTCCCCCAAATTGTGATTGCATTCAAAATCGAGATGAAAGAATGAAACAATATTACAAACTCAAACACATATCTTAATCCTAGGCATCATTCTCCCATTTCAGTTATTTGCTTCCTTTTGAAATCCACATGTTCCAAATCCGTCTGATAGATCAAAAAAGCAAACAAAAATTAAGAGGAAAAAAGAAATAGGAAAGGAAGGAGAGAATAAAGAATGGAAGGAGAGAAGGGAGAGATAAAAAGAAGCAGAAAGAAAAGAGAACAAAAGGGTGAAAATGCATTTTTAACTACCGGACAAGCACAAATGTCTGTGGCATCTGAGACCTTTTGTATATGCTTAACAGACTTAGAGAAGGGGCCTAATAAAGAAATCTAATGGATTTTAACTGTAGACAGTTAATGAGTCTTAAAATTAAACCAGAGTTTGTTCTCAAACATAAAGAGTACTGAAAGGGCTTCTCTCTGTTCATTTGTTCTCGCCTACTTAACAGACTTTTCATGGCTCCTTTCATCACATATGGGGAGTTTGATTAGACAATGGGCTTTGGGACCCATGTCTGCTAGTGGGCCTTTTTCCTAAGTGCAAATGCAGAAGGCACATGAGATTTCAAAAATCATAGGTACCAGCAACTACCAGCTAATAAATTGTTGCTTTGCTCCCTTTCAGCTCACCCTTAACCTTAACCTCCCAAACTCTTCATTTTCATTGAATTTGAATAGAGACATAATTATATAACACTTGACAGCCTCTAATATTTTTCTCAGTTGGGACTTAGTGTCTTTTATTGCTCTGTGGTAATATGCTATCTCTTCTAAAAACATTTTTAAGGGGCTTCTATCTCTTGACAAGCCTTTGCTATCTCATCTGCACTCTTCTCATTTTATGTGCTCTCTGGTTTCATCACTCTTCTCAGGTCCAGTCTTGTTCAAATTGGCAAAGTTCTTTGAAAACAGAATACTCCATAAATTCATAGCTTAAGTTCAAGCAGCAGGAACAGGATAAGCTAAGTGGAAATGTAGAGTGCTGCCTGGTCACTTCTATTGATCCTCTGTTGCCCCCAGTTTTCATTTGCTATCTGACCTCAGAGGGAAGGATTTTCTAGACATATTCTTTGTCCTCCATCTTTATGAAAGCTCATCCTCGCTTGGTTAGTTATTATTTTAAAAGGTAACTGACAAGTAATTAATCCTCAAAAGTCTGGCTTTGCTTAATTACAATTCTTCCTACCATCACCAATAATGTTAGCTAAATTATAGCAGTTGATCATCCTGCTATGTGAAGATTAACTATTGAAAATTTAACCATCAACTCAGGATAATGACTATTTAGAAGACCAGGATCTTCTTAGAAACATATAGGTCACATCGTGGAACCACATTCTCTAATTATCCTGAGGGTTAGACTTTCTAATTTTGCTTTAACAGACTTTTACCAATTTTCCAGACTTTTCTCAGTGGGGAGAAAGACATACAGATGTACGAAACTCTCAGACATTAAGTACATTACTGGGAACTGGCTGGAAATCAGAGTTACTCTTAGACACAAATACTAAGGTTCAGTCTTATTTTGCATTTCTTAAAATCAGGAGGAGAATGATATTTCATCTTCAACTTTGAATTCCCTATCCCTTTGAAATAGAAAATGCTTGGTATCTTTGAGAATGATAACAGATATCCAGAGTACTTCTATAAGCTCTCTTAGATCAGGAACCATAACAACATAGTGGAGCCCCAAACATACCTCAAGTACATGGATATGGTAGATGCCAACTGTGTTTTTGTTGAGTTAATTGTCAAATGTAATATAAAATAATGATAATGTGGTTGAAAGTGAATTTTTGATTTAGAATAATGAGGCTTAAAAAGAAAAAAAAAAAGCATCTACAGAAAATACAGGACACTCCCTAAGAAGAAACACAGGTAAGGGGTTGACAAGAACTTACCTTATACAATTTTAATAAACTAGCTGTGATAATTTAGTACAGTAATAACACAAGGTCAAACACATTCAATAATGGAGTTGGATAGAAATCTCAGTAACAATCTACACATTTGGAAACTGTATAAATGTTGAATCGACACTGAATAACAATCCCTTTCAAATTTTCTGAGTGCTAGGAGCAATTTTTTTTTTTCCTAATAAGGCAATGTTTGGTAGAGTCCTGGATGGGGGCTGGTCTTCAGAAAGATTAGGGTATAATTAGAAGCTTGGAACTTTCAGCTTCATCCCCTAACTACCAGGAAGAGGATAAGGGCTAGAAATTGAGTTAATGACGGATCATGCCAATATGAGGGAAAGTGAAGTCAGTCATGTCCGACTCTTTGCGACCCCATGGACCGTAGCCCACCAGGCTCCTCTATCCATGGGATTCTCCAGGCAAGAATACTGGAGTGGGTTGCCATTTCCTTCTCCAGGGGATTCCAAAGGTATCAGGTTCAGGGAACTTCTAGGTTGGTGAGCCCATGCAGGTGCCTGTTCAAATACAGTATGGAAGTTTGATGCCCCTTCCCACATAATTTGCCCTCTGTATCTCTTTCATCTGGCTATTCCTGAGTAATATCTCTTTGTTTTTAACAAACTGGTAATCTAGTACGTAAACTGTTTTCCTGAGTTTTGTGAGCTGCTCCAGCAAAATCAGTTGAACCAAGGAGGGAGCTGCATTATAATCAGTAGCAGGGAACTCTGATTTATATCCAGTGGATCAGAAGCACAGGTAACAGTTTATTGCAATTGGGAGCTGAATCTGGGAGTGTAATGTTGTAGGGCTAGACTTTAAGTTATGGGATCTGATGCTATCTCCAGGTAGACAATATCAGAATTGAGTAAAATCATAGGACATCCAGCTGGTATGGCAGATAATTGATTAGTATAGGAAAAAAAAAAAAACAACCCACAGACATTTGGTGATGTATCAGAGGAGAAGTGTTCTGCATGAGTAATAAAGGAGAAAAAAGAATATAGATTTTCTTAACAGATTTGTTCCTTAAAATTTTCAAAAACTGATTTACAATTAAGCAAATAATGTGATGAGCAGTATATGTATTCAATGCTATAAATTTTCATGTAAGCACTGCTTTTGCTGCATCCCATATATTTTGATAACTTGAAATTGATAACTGATAATTTGATGCTTTAACATTGCATGTGAACTTTTATCCAATTCAATATTTAAAACAATTTCTATTCATATTTATCCCATGTGTTATCTAAAAATGTGTTGTTTAATATCCAGTATTTTGGTAATTTCCAGCTGTTTTTCTGTTATAGGTTTTTTAATTTCACCGTGGTATGAGAACAAACCTTTAGTAATTTCTACTCTTTTCAATTTTTAAGGTGTAATTTATGACACAGAGCATGGTCTATCATGGTGAATGCTCTATTCAGAGATTGACAGAACGTGTGCTTTGCTATTGTTTGATGAAGTCATTAGTGTGTGTTATCACTCAGTTGTGTCCAACTCTGTGATCCCATGGACTGTGCCTTCCTGCCTGCCAGGCATCTCTGTCCATGGAATTCTCCAGGTAAGAATACTGGAGTGGGTCGCCATTCCTTTCTCCAGGGAATCTTCCTGCCCCAGGGATCAAACCCTGATCTCCCGCCTTGCGGGCAGATTCTTTACCATCTGAGCAACTGGGGAAACCCTGATGAAATCATTGAGAGATGTCAATTACATCCAGTTAATTGATGATGTTGAGTTCATCTATGTCCATATTGATTTTCTGCTTGCTGAATCTGTTCATTTCCAGTGAAGGAGTAGTGAAGTCTTCAACTATAACAATGGATTCATCTGTTTATCCAAGTTCTAATAGTTTGTGCTTCATGAATTTTGATGTTCTATTATTATATACATATTTATTAAGGATTACTGTCTTCTTGTACTGACATCTTTGTCATTACGTGAAAGTGAAAGTTAAGTCACTCAATCCTGTCCAACTCTTTGTGACCCCATGGACTGTAGCTTACCACTCTCCTCCATCCATGGGATTTTCCAGGCAAGAGTACTGGAGTGGGTTGCCATTTCCTTCTCCAGAGGATCTTCCTGACTCAGGGATCGAACCTGGGTCCCCTGCATTGTAGGCAGACGTCTTATAGTCTGAGCCACCTATGTAACCCCCTCTTTATCCCTGATAACTTTACGTGCTCTGAAGTCTACTTTGTTTGATATAATACAACTGATTGGGCTTCCCAGGTGGCACTAGTGGTAACGAATCCATGTGTCAGTGCAGGAGATATGAGACCCTGGCTCCATCCCTGGGTCAGGAAGACCCCCTAGAGGAGGGCATGGCAACCCTCTCCAGTCTGGAGAATCCAGTAGACAGAGAAGCCTGGAGGACTATGGTCCATAAAGTCCCCAAAAGTCAGACACAACTGAAGAGATTAAGCAGGCACATGTGCAATAAAACTGATCACTCTAGATTAGAGTCAGCTTGCCCTATTTTCAGCATTCTTTACTTTTAATCTAAAGTGAAGTCGCTCAGTCATGTCTGATTCTTTGCGACCCTGTGTACTGTAGCCCACCAAGCTCCTCTGTCCATGGGATTCTCCAGGCAAGAGTACTGGAGTGGGTTGCCATTTCCTTCTCCAGGGGATCTTCCCAATCCAGGGATCGAACCCAGGTCTCCCGCAATGCAGACAGATGCTTTAATCTCTGAGCTACCAGGGAAGCCACACTTTTAATCTAAGGTGTCTTAATATTTAAAGTAAGATTCTTGTAGACAGTGTGTTAGTGTGGGCTTGTTCTTTTATTGGCTTCATCTGTATTTTAATTAGTATGTTTAGACCACTGACATTTTAGTGATCATGGATATAGTTGGATACATATTTTCCATATTTGTTACTGTCTTCTACTTCTTGCCTTTGTTCCTACTTTTGTCTTCCACACTTTTTCTGCATTTTGTGGTTTTAATTGAAGATTTTATATGATTCCATTTCCTCTCCTTCTGTAGAATACTAATCGTACTAAAAAAAAGAAAAATACCAAACTTTTCTTATAGACATGTGACATGCTCCTTTATGCTGATACTCATCCCTGTGCCTTGTTTCCTTCCGTGTTTCATGAGCTCTCATTGTGAGCCTTTCTTTTCTTGATCTTACTCTGTGAAAATCTAAAAGGACTAAAAGTGAGATGCTTTACACTAAAGAAGATTCATGCTTGCTTCTGCTCTGATTCAAGAGGTTTTGGTCACTACTTGACACTATGTGAACTCTCCTGCCTAGATTCCTGCACACTGAAATACACTCTCATATAGCAGCATTCAGTCCCAGGTTGGCATGGGTGTTCATACCTTAGATAAAGTCAACTTACAGGTTAATTTACTCTTCACTGCTTACTACTCAGGTTCCAGCTTATAGCTTTGTTGATTACTTATTTTAGGTCTTGCATAGGTTCCTTACTTCTTGAAACCCAACAATGTATTTATATGCAAGATTTAATTGTTTTGTAGGAGGAAGGGTCTTCTGAGTGTCTAATCTATCACCCAGCTGGTAACAGACATGTATCATTCTTTTTAATTCTATGAAATTTTAAACATTAATTTGTTAAGTCAAAGGATTATATGCCTCTCACTCAAATTTCTTTAAACTTGATGGGAATATGTTACCGTCAGCATTTTAAATTTGCAACTCTTAAATGAGTTCAAATCCCTGTGACTGAGAATGTATTATTTAAAAATGTGTCATACTGGTGACTTAGGTCATTCTTTAGTCACAAAAAAATAAGATAAGAAATAATAAAATAAGTACAACCTTCCTAATAATGGCTTTCAACATAGAGAAAAAAAGCAATTACCTTTCTGTGTTGGGTATTTGACACCATGAATATTATACAATCTATTTTGCTATAATAATAGCATATTCTTCAAAAAACAAGACTTTTTATAAACTTACATGATTTAATATTTGCTTAGCTATATTTCTGTGCCTTTTTATTACACACTTCCTGGATATTAACAGAATTTGCAAACACCAGAGTCTGAGTATCACTATCAATTTGCATTAACATAAAACTCTTCTTCATACTGTCTATAATTGTTTCATGCCTCATAAATCCAACTTGGTCCCTGTGTATTAATTTATCCATAACTCTTTCAAGTCTTGTTGCCAAAATCTTGGCATATATCTTTATAGCACATTTAGTTGTTTAAATGGACCTATAATTTTCCAGACTGTTATCCCTCCTTTTTCTAAATTAGTAATAGGTACTTTGCTCATAGCTGGGGAAAACTCACCTTGTCCTGTTTGCTTCACAAAAACTGGCCATACAAGGTGGTCAGTTTCATCCTGAAATTATAAATGACTCACTGGATAACCACATTCTCCTGTTCTTTGCCCTCAGCAAGTTTTCAAATGTCATTTAGAGAAAATTAATTTGTCTCCACAGGATGTTCTAATCAGTGACATTGAGGATATATTTTCAAGCATTTCTTAGCTTTTAAACTTAGCAGGAAATAAATCCACTGGAGTTATGACACCATTTTTTCCCCTTTATATAAGACTGATGGAAATGAGGAAGTATGCTGTGCCGTGGCAGCATTCTGAGCCTATGTTCCCAGGGGCAAAGCATACTTAGATATAGGACAGACACTAGTGTGGAACACTATGTTTGAGTGCTAAGGAAATTGTTCCTTAGAGGCCTGAAAAGTTAATGTGTCTCATTAAATTATGACCATGGAACAGGACCAGATTACACAGAAAGTTGAAACTAGAATAGGCTGGAGAAATCATCTAACAGTACAAAATCATTTCATAAGTAAGAAACTGAGGCCCAGGCAAGTTATGAGACTTGGTTCAAGTGGCACAACTAACTAGTAAGGGATTCAAGATTAGAATTTAGTTTTTTAAATCTTTTATAGAAACATCATTCTATGTAACACTCAGAGAATAGTAGCCTAATTTTACTTTGATTAAGCTTGATAATGTATCTTTTAATTAAAAAATCACTTACATAATTAACAGTTTTAGCATATTTTACATGTAGGACACATTTTTAGAAATTGGAGCTCAGGAGATACTTCATAGACCCCATCATCAAGGGTTCAAAGGAAGAAATAAATATATAGTTAACGGTATGCTATGCAGTGAGATAATGAAAATAGGCGAGCAGGGATGAAATCTGAAATGTTCCTTATTCTACATTAACTAATTTTGACCTTATCTTAAAAGTCAAAACAATACTGATGGTGCCAAGAAGATAAGAACTAAAATAAGTTCATTGTTTCAGAAAGCTCAACCTGTCAGCATTTTATACAGTGGTTAGTGTAAGAAACAAGAGACTAGTCAGAGGGCAATTAATTACATTATTAACAAATAAATACAAAGAATAATACACACACACACAGACACAAAGAATCATGAATGTCTCAAAGTTATTATAATGAATATAAAGAGAAAAGAATAGTTTGATAATTTTTTAAGGGCACAAAATTGATAGAATTTAAAGATTCCGGCAATTAAGTACCATATAAAATTATAAGGGACAACTCAGGAGGAAAATATTTGGGTCTGGGAAAATAAAGTGGTCTATTTTACACTTTGATATTTTTTACATGTTCATTCTAAGATATCTGTTGGATATTTAGGTAAATATTTTCTGTGTATGTGGTAAAGCAGAATCTAAAAAAGATTTGGTTTAGTGATAGCAATTTATGAACATAAGTGTAAACTGAACATATGGATATGGATGAAATGTCATAACTTTAGAATTATAGTAAAGGTTTAACATGAATATGTGAGATCCAATATAAAGATGACAGAAAAAAATAATAGAGTGATCAGAAAGCAAAAAGTAAATAAAAAAAAAAAACTAAAAAGAAGGTGTTATCTTGAAAGACCATGATGTAAAGAACTTCAAAATATAGACGATGGCCCAAAAGGGCATATCCTGCAGAGAGCTTAAGCGCGATAAACAGTAAGAGCAGAGACACATTAGAGAACTGAGGTATTAGTGAAAGTTTTAGACGTGGAAAAGTGCATTAAATCTATTTCTTGATAAGCTTCTCTATGAAAGAAAGAAAAGAGAAAACTAGAAAACTAGAGCTGGAAAACATACAAAGAAATGAAAACGATGGGAAAGAAATTGAGAAATTCTATTACAGTGTTAAAGTTACACATTGTGCAAATATTCAAGTTGGAAGAAAGTTTAGAGGCTTATTCCAGCTTGTTCACACACATAAATAATGTCCAATGAGGAAAAGTTAAGTAAATAACCACTGCTAGCCAAGGACCTATGGAGGACCAACTTGAGGTATCCACAGTGAACAAGGTATTGATGTGTGTTCTATTCATACAGTCAGAAAAGTGTTGTGTGTGTGTGTTTTGTTTGTTCGCTGTTATTTTTGTTGTTAAGAAACTGTTCCGACTGAGGCAATACATAGATATTTCTGATCAAATATGGAAGAATTTGAATAGATATGTTCAGTATCATTGATGAACACGGATATGAAAAATGATTGTTTCTGACACTTAGAAAACAAATCAGAAACTGTGCATAATATATTAAAATAATTCTGAGGAGAAGAAGGAAGTAGACATTTTAAATATCTTTTTCAACATATTATAAGGAAACTTAACTGTAATAATGTTATAGCTTTTGTTTTCCAATTTCTGCCCTTACATTCAGTTATTATTCCCTTGAATCACTTGCTATGACATTTTGTTTTTTAAGGATTTTTGTGCAGTCATTGAGTCATGCCCGACTCTTTGCTACCCCATGGGCTGCAGCACGCCAGGCTTCCCTGTCCTTCACCATCTCTCAGCGTTTGCTCAAACTCATGTCCACTGAGTTGGAGATCCTATCCAAACATCTTGTTCTCTGTCATCCCCTTCTCCTCCTGCCTTCAGTCTTTCCCAGCATCAAGGAAAGTTTGTTGCTTTCAGCTGCTAAATTGTGTCTGACTCTTTACAACCCCATGACTGCAGCACGCAGGCTCCTCTGTCCTTCATTATCTCCCAGTTTGCTCAAATTCATGTTAATTGAGTCAGTGGTGCTATTGAACCATTTCATCCTCTGCTGCCCCCTTCTTTTGCCTTCAGTCTTTCCCAGCATGAGGATCTTTTCCAGAGTCAGCTCTTCCCATCAGGTGGCCAAAATATTGGAGCTTCAGCTTCAGCATCAATCCTTCCAATGAATTTTCAGGGTTGATTTCCTTTAGGATTGACTGGCTTCATCTTCTTTCAGCCCAAGGGACTCTCAAGAGTCTCCTCCAGCACAAAAATTTGAAAGCATCCATTCTTTGGCCCTCAACTCCCTTGACGGTCCAACTCACATCCATACACGACTACCGAAAAAACCATATCTTTGACTTTATAGACCTTTGTCAGCAAAGTGATGTCTCTGTTTCTTAATATGCTGTCTAGATTTGTCATAACTTTCTTTCCAAGGAGAAAGTGTCTTTTAATTTCATTGCTGCAGTCACTGTCTGCAGTGATTTTGGAACTCAAGAAAATAAAATCTGTCACTGCTTCCATTTTTCCCCTTCTATTTGTCATGAAGTGATGGGACAGAATGCCATGATCTTAGTTTTTTGAATGTTGAGTTTTAAGCCAGCTTTTTCATTCTTTTCTTTCACCTTCATCAAGAGACTCTTTAGTTCTTCTTTACTTTCTGTCATTAGTGGTGTTATCTGCATATCTGAGGCTGTTGATATTTCTTCTAGCAATCTTGATTCAGCCTGTGATTCATTCAGCCCAGCATTTTGCATAATGTACTCTGCATATAAGTTAAATAACCAGGGTGACAATGACAGCCTTGCCATCCCCCTTTATCACGTTTGAACCATTCAGTTATTCCAGGTAAGGTTCTGTTGCTTTTTGACCTGCATACAGGTTTTTTAGGAGACAGTTCAGGTGGTCTTGTACTCAATCTCTTTAAGAATTTCCCACAGTATGTTTTTAAGGATAATTCCATAAATAAATGACCTTATTCATCTATTGCTATTCTTTTTCTTTAAAGATGTTCTTAGACTTTGTTAGTTTTTCTCTGAAGATGTGTTCTAAAGGCATGAAGCATTGGACAGTGTAGACTTATCTTTAAATTCTGTTTTTTTTGTAAAATCAGTTTTACTACACTTTTCTATCTAAATGGGACAGCTTATTTATAATTTATGTGTGTGACACCCTAAGATATTTGAAATACCATTAAGTGTTAATATCGATATTAAACAGGAAAATTTGAGATGCATGCCCTGAGAGCAAACATGGAGTCTGTATCCTTCAGTGCTGACCCCCAGTATCTAGCTCCCATTCTGAAACTCAATAAACATAATTGAGTGAAATAAATGAGAAAGTGTTTCCCCAAAGGTGCAAATATATGCATCAGAATATGGGACATTTTAGCTAGGGCATTTTTGCAATAAATTTACAGAATCTGTATGTGGTTGTGGTGAATTATTTATCACTATTATAAATATTTGTCTCCATTTGCTCAGGACAATCTCAGTTTTTTATACCAATTCTCCTTGTGTCTGGCCTGGTTAGCAACTCCTATCATTTTCAAAGATGTAAACATTTTAACAATAACTTTTATACTCATAATATTCACTTCGCTTACTCAGTAACTAAATTATTCCTTTATTTTCTTCTATTTTGGATAATGTCATGTTAATCAAAAGATGTGTATAAGAGACAGGGGCATATCCTGCAGAGAGCTTAAGCGCGATAAACAGTAAGAGCAGAGACACATTAGAGAACTGAGGTATTAGTGAAAGTTTTAGACGTGGAAAAGTGCATTAAATCTATTTCTTGATAAGCTTCTCTATGAAAGAAAGAAAAGAGAAAACTAGAAAACTAGAGCTGGAAAACATACAAAGAAATGAAAACGATGGGAAAGAAATTGAGAAATTCTATTACAGTGTTAAAGTTACACATTCAGGGAGGCCTGGCGTGCTGCGTTTCATGGGGTCGCAGAGTCGGACAGGACTCAACGACTGAACTGAACTGATGGCTGTGAGCTCAGCAATGAAGTTCCTCCCCCAGAAGTAGGCTTCTCTCTGCCAATTCCCTCTCTTAGCTGCAATCAGTTTTCAACTAAGGGCAGCAGTGATGGTTACTCTCCACCTCACATACACATTGACATTTTATTTTTCCTTTTATGAAATAGGTGAAGATGGATTTAGATGAAGTTTCTTGAACCTCACATACTTATATGGCCATTGTCTTCACCTCCCTGTGGAGAAGGAAATGGCACCCCACTCCATTATTCTTGCCTAGAGAATCTTGTGGACAGAAGAGCCTGGTGGGCTGCTGTCCATAGCGTAGCACAGAGTCACACATAACTGAGGTGACTTAGCATGTATGCATGCATTGGAGAAAGAAATGGCAACCCACTCCAATATTCTTGCCTGGAGAATCCCGGAGACAGAGGAGCCTGATGGGCTGCTCTCTACGGGGTCGCACAGAGTCGGACACGACTGAAGCAACTTAGCAGCAGCAGCAGCTTCACTTCCCTGATGTCAGCACTTCAATAGAAACTTCTTTTTCAATCTTTTTAAATGAATGTTTGGTGGGCTTTACAGACAGAGACCCTGAGAGAAGCTATAGCTACCCTCCCTCCCATATCTGTAGTCTTTAGAATTTCAGACTATCTCATCTGCCAATGGCTGACATTCTTCAAATGTCATTTCTTCTAGGTGCACTCTCTTTATTGGCGTCCGGTTATGTTTATCTCAAGTAAGATTACGCTCAAATCCTCTCTCTCCCTGCAGTCCAGGACTGCTCTGGCTCTTGCTGGCTCTGCAACCTCAACTCTCTCTTGGGTTCAGTCGTAGTCATAAATTAACAGTAGTCGTTTAGAGCCTGAGAGTAATGCTACAGCTCTCTACATCCTGGACAGGAAACCAGATATCCATGGGCTTTTGAGAATAAAAGGAGGTCATTGTTACACCACCACATCACTTTAAATATCTCATTTATTGTCACAATAATATTGTAAAGTAGGTAATTTATTTTTATTTTCCAGATAAAGTAAGAAAAGCATATAGAGAAACTATCACTTGCCCAAAGTGCTAGAAGAAGAGCTGAAATTTAATTATTAAATAGTGACTGCACTATTCATACCATTAAACATCGAAACTTCAGTTTCTATCCTATAAGCCATCTAAGAAAGTTTATGGGTGTATTTAGTAATATATTGCTAATTGCTAATATTTCTGTTAGCAAAAGGCTTTGTCTTCATATCCTATTAGAGGACATTTTCATCCTTTCTCTGTTATTCTTTTTTTCAAGTCCTTGTTGACATTTATTATCATTTCAAAAAGGCCAATGTTGATCAAATGGAATTCTTGTTTTTTCACAAGCCTTTCCAACAAGTGTGTGTGTGTGTGTGTGTGTGTGTGTGTGTGTGTGCATGTGTGTGTTTACCCTGTCACATTGTGACACATTTTATTCAGCAGCTTGAACATTTTAGTTCACAAATAGAATCTAAGTCATTATTGATTTCTGTTTCCCTTTGTTATGGGGGAAACAAGCTTTCCAACCTGCATTTATTTTAGAGTTTAATAATCAGATTGAGTGGTTAATGGGGTTGCTTGCTTCTTGTGGTTACTGTGCACAGAGCTGCAGCTTCCGGCCACTCAGGAAGGCATCCAATGTAAGGGTATGCTATTTCCCCTTTAGAGGCTAAGAAATGAGTATACAACAACAGAGAAATAAATATTCTGAGAATATTTATATGAGCTGTACTATGCAATTTTGACCTAAGATATTTCCCAGAATAACAGCTCAATCTTACATTGATGATTTATAAAGGTTTAGGTTGGCCTCTGGAAACCACAAATCTGTGACACTGATATTTTTAATTTCCTTTTGTTCTGTCCCAGGCTAACCCTATCATTGTCAAGCACCAACTGGTCACTGGGAGAGAAATGAAGATTGGACCATTCAATTTACCCTGAAACTATCTTAAGGGTCACCCCTCTTGATCTAATCAGAAGTCCAGACATTTTCTATTAGCAAAAGGCTTTGTCTTCATATCCTATCAGAGGACAGAACTCTTAAAAATTCTTATTAGAACATGGTTCAATTTTAACCTCTGAGACACAATGGACTTTGATTAATTAATAAGCTAATGGACTCAAATAATTTCTTTATTCATTTTAACAATCAGTGCATGAACTTCCAACTTTGATTTGAGTGGTTTTTCTCATAAATATACCAATCTCAATGGTTGCTCTTTTTAGTTCAGAACAGTCTTTTGTTTTATGCATTTTTCTCCTTGGATGCCTCATTTTTTTTTTTTTCTTTAAATGTTAGGACAATTTACATAAAATTTTATTCTCAAGGATAAAATATCTAAAGTCATTCACTAAAATCTAAACAGAAATTTCATTTACATAAGATATTTATTTTATGTAGAAGACAAGGATTGCTTAATATATCAAAAGCACTTAGGTGGGAGGCAGAATTTCATGGTAATCCCAAATTACACTCAACTTTGTATAAGGTCTTCCCCTTGTGTGGATGAAACCTGTGAGTACTAAAGAAACATTACTCCTGAAACTATATTAAAGCTTGACAAAATTGATTTTCCAATTGTAGTTAATGTCCTGTAATGACTGATTTTAAGACAGGGAGATTCTGTAGGTAAGCCTGACCTAATCGCTTGAGCCCTTTAACCTAGGTCTAAAAGTCAGAAATGGAGGAAGTGAGAGAAGTAAAGCACAAGAAGGATTTGATATGCCTTTCCTGGAGTGATGACAAAGATGCCCCAAGGTAGGAGATGTGGGCAGTCTCCAGGATTTAAGACTGGCCCCCAGCTGAAGACTGAAAAGGAAATGAGGCCCACACAATAATTTAAATGAAAGGAACTGAATTCTGCTAAGGAGAATAAGATTGGCTTCCGAATTGTCAACTCTTTTCTGTCAGCCTCCAGAAAAGAGCTCAGCTTCATGAAATCATGAGCAGAGAACCCAGCGATATTATATAGGACTTCTCACCTACAAAACTGAGAATTCATAAATGGGTGGTGTCAAATCAAGATCTGTAATAAATTATTACACAGCAAGAGAAAGCTAATATATACTGATTCTTCTTGTGTTATATTCACTATTCCCTTGTCTCATTCTCTTCCTGCAAC
The DNA here is from genome assembly GCA_006408675.1 of Madoqua kirkii. Classification (NCBI taxonomy): domain Eukaryota; kingdom Metazoa; phylum Chordata; class Mammalia; order Artiodactyla; family Bovidae; genus Madoqua; species Madoqua kirkii. The sequence goes on along the minus strand of SJYC01075087.1, from coordinate 7,806 downwards.
TAATAATACCTAAGTACATATTACCTGGAAATTTAATTACTTAAAAGAAACAAATACCCATTGAAGTATACATAGGTCATATAGCTATTACACAAGTCATATATTTACCTCATAGAAGAGGGATCTACTTAGAGTCTAGAGACATGTATCTAATACCTATTTTAATAAACATATTTTTCTCATAATTTCTAGTCTGTAAGAATCAAATTTGATTATTAAAAAAAAGTACAGTGAAAAGGAAGAGCAAAAATTTCGTAGGAATGAAAAAAGCAGAACTTTGCAAAAGAAACATACCAGCATATTCTTATGCCACTAACTCATCATTGTGTTAATTTTGAGAAATATAAGGAGTGTCTGCCAAGCAGTGGGTGACTTTTCTAACTCAGGGTTGGGTTACATTAAACCTTGAAATGAAAAACATTTCTTGCTTGTTAAAGGGATTATAAGAAGATCCTATCTAGCAAAGGCTCTGCATTCAGATAAACCACCCTAAGAAACAAATCTTTGTTTTTACCCTTGGAATTTTGGAATTATTCATTACCACAATATAACTCACTCTGTTCTGACTGACTAAATAAACTCCCTCTTCAGTCATCTTCATTTTAGTTTAGTCAAACTTCATTCTTCTAGGTTTTATTTTCCCCCCACAGGTAAACTACTAAAATCATCCTAAACCCTTCTCTTCATTAACTATTCATCAATAAGTCCATAACTAATCATTGTTATTTCTAACTTCATATGTATTCACTTCTTCCCAGTTATTGTTTTACCTTAAGCTAATAAGTACTGTGAGCCTTATTCTTTGCACAGATTATTATATTAGCCTTCAAACTGCTTTTCATAAAGACTGACAATAATCTTCCTTCGAAAGTGTATTTGGTTAGTTTATCATAAAGTTCAGTACGTAATCACTGTGCAAATAAAATTTGTATTTTCATGATGCAAGATTCTTTAATATTAGATATATTTCTAGAAGATATATGAGAGCATATCTATGACTGAGGCAAAAAGGAAAAGAGGGCAGTGAAGGATGAGATGATTCGTTGATATCACCAACTCAATGGACATGATTGTGGGCAAGCTCTGGGAGATAGTGAGGGACGGAGAGGCTTGGTGTGCTACAGTCCATGGGGTTGAAAAAAGGCAAACATGATTTAGTAACTGAACAACAACAATCTAGGGATTGGGGGCAGGAAGAGAAGGGAACGACAGAGGATGAGATGGCTGGATGGCATCACTGACTCGATGGATGTGAGTCTTAGTGAACTCCGAGAGTTGATGATGGACAGGGAGGCCTGGCGTGCTGTGATTCATAGGGCCACAAAGAGTCGGACATGACTGAGCAACTGAACTGAACTGACTGATGATTGAGAAAGCACCTCAATTCTAGTGATTTCAAAGCAGAACAGAGACTTATGCTAGCTCACCAGGTAAACTCAGGAGACTAATCAATTTTACTAAGTTCCTTTAAAGAAAAGAATAATAAATATGAAAGGAAATAAGCCAAAAGAACTATGTTGTGTTCAATTAGAATTAGAAGTATTATTATTAATTCACAATTCATAAATATGTATATTTCCTAGGGGCTAAGAGCTGATAAACAGTCAAAAATAATCAATTATACCTCCAAATGATATCTCAATGATATCTCCTTCCAAAAGAAGCACATTTAACACTTTGATTTAATATAAGATATCATCTCCCACCTAACTGAACTGACTGATGATTGAGAAAGCACCTCAATTCTAGTGATTTCAAAGCAGAACAGAGACTTATGCTAGCTCACCAGGTAAACTCAGGAGACTAATCAATTTTACTAAGTTCCTTTAAAGAAAAGAATAATAAATATGAAAGGAAATAAGCCAAAAGAACTATGTTGTGTTCAATTAGAATTAGAAGTATTATTATTAATTCACAATTCATAAATATGTATATTTCCTAGGGGCTAAGAGCTGATAAACAGTCAAAAATAATCAATTATACCTCCAAATGATATCTCAATGATATCTCCTTCCAAAAGAAGCACATTTAACACTTTGATTTAATATAAGATATTATCTCCCACCGCTAACGAATCAGGATCCTTAGAAAAATGGCCAATTCTAGTACCAAGGCAGGCAAAAAAACATAGTGTACCCAAAATATGTTACTGGACCAGAATGAAGGCAGAATTCAAAAACTGGAGAGTATGCACCAAACAGATGCAGAAGCCAACTTGAATGGGCTCCCACTGGCCAAATTAGGAACAATAGGGGCATCAAAATTAATAATGTCAGTGACTTGAGTATTACACATGTCAACTACAACATATATCAAGTATACAATCTGTCCTGTAAAATATTTAAAGATACTATTTAAATATTTATACTGAATCACAATAATCTCAATCACAGATAATTCAAATAAAAAGACTTGAATAAATGAACTATTTATACAGTATGAATAAGGCTGAATGAACCAGAAAAAGATGCTGAGGCCCCAGGAATCCACAGTAGTATAAAGAACTGAATGGGCCAGAGGAAGGAATGGGGAGAGACCTGGTGAACTGTGGACTAAAAACTACTTGAGGGTTGCTAGATTTGAGGAGGTACCTGATACTGTGAGGGAGTGGTGATCTCTATCTGCCCACTTATACCTTGCTGATATCTCCTACTGGCCCCACTGGCAAAAAGTGTCCAGGTAATGTAACCACAGGAGTCAGCCCCACTTGTGGCTGAGCAGGGCAGAGACAGGATCTAGTAAAGCAAATATACAACAACATTTGCACCATATCACCCCTTTCTAAAAATCCCAACTAACTGGAAATTCCAGTTTAGTCTATTACTAGGATTTTATTTGAATTTTCTTTCCTAAATCACAGGCTTCTCTGATAACTCAGTTGGTAAAAAAAAAAATCTGCCTCCAATGCAGAAGACCCTGGTTGAATTACTGGGTCAGGAAGATCCCCTGGAGAAGGGATAGGCTACCCATTCCAGTATTCATGGGCTCAGCTGGTAAAGAATCCACTTGTAATATAGGAGACCTGGCTCCAATCTCTGGGTTGGAAAGACTCCCTGGAGAGAGGAAAGACTACCTATTCCAATATTCTGGCCTGGAGAGTTCCACGGAGGCCATAGGGTCTCAAAGAGTCGGACATAAATGAGTGATTTTAATTTTCCCACATGCTAGTAAAGTAATGCTTAAGCCTGATTGAGAAGAGGCATCTGAATCCAAAGTAAAGCCTTGAAGAAGGTAATGAGTTTATGTCTCTCAGTATCCAGGCAGAGAGTGTTTCAAAAAAGGGCAAATCAAATACAAACAGACCAAGATGGACTTGCTCCAGAAACAGCAAGGAGCTTCGTAGAGATGAAATTAGAAGAATCAGGGAGAATGGTAAGAAATGGAAAGAAATAAAATCAGAAGGGCAAGAAGTGTTATTCTTAAGTAAATTATAGCCCAGTGTCAATATATTAGCTTTTACTTTGAGTAAAATAGGGAGTTACTAGAGGGTTTTGAACAGTGTCATAATCTAAACTATTCTTTAAAAGATCACTCTGTCTGCTGTGCTAAGGATAGACTGAAAAGTAGGGTAAGAGTGGAATCAGGGATATCTCTTGGAAACCAGAGTAGTAATCTAGCTTGGTGATTCTGATGGCTAATATCAAATGGTTGTAGCAAAAGCAGTGAGAAATCAGCAGACTTTTGGATATACTTCCTGATGTTCAAGTTGGTTTTAGAAAAGGCAGAGGAACCAGAGATCAAATTGTCATCACTCATCTCATACACTAGTAAAATAACGCTCAAAATTCTCCAAGCCAGGCTTCAGCAATACATGAACCGTGAACTTCCTGATGTTCAAGCTGGTTTTAGAAAAGGCAGAGAAACCAGAGATCAAATTGCCAACATCCACTGGGTCATGGAAAAAGCAAGAGAGTTCCAGAAAAACATCTATTTCTGCTTTACTGACTATGCCAAAGCCTTTGACTGTGTGGATCACAATAAACTGTGGAAAATTCTGAAAGAGCTGGGAATACCAGACCACCTGAGCTGCCTCTTGATAAATCTGTATGCAGGTCAGGAAGCAACAGTTAGAACTGGACATGGAACAACAGACTGGTTCCGAATAGGAAAAGGAGTATGTCAAGGCTGTATACTGTCACCCTGCTTATTTAACTTCTATGCAGAATACATCATGAGAAACGCTGGACTGGAAGAAACACAAGCTGGAATCAAGATTGCTGGGAGAAATATCAATAACCTCAGATATGCAGATGACACCACTCTTATGGCAGAAAGTGAAGAGGAACTAAAAAGCCTCTTGATGAAAGTAAAAGAGGAGAGTGAAAAAGCTGGCTTAAAGCTCAGCACTCAGAAAACGAAGATCATGGCGTCTAGTCCCATCACTTCATGGGAAATAGATGGAGAAACAGTGGAAACAGTGTCAGGCTTTATTTTTTTGGGCTCCAAAATCATTGCAGATGGTGACTGCAGCCATGAAATTAAAAGATGCTTACTCCTTGGAAGAAAAATTATGATCAACCTACATAGCATATTGAAAAGCAGAGACATTACTTTGCCGACTAAGGTCGGCTATGGTTTTTCCTGTGGTCATGTGTGGATATGAGAGTTGAACTGTGAAGAAGGCTGAGCACCGAAGAATTGATCTTTTTGAACTGTGGTGTTGAAGAAGACTCTTGAGAGTCCCTTGGACTGCAAGGAGATCCAACCAGTCCATTCTGAAGGAGATCAACCCTGAGATTTCTTTGTAAGGAATGATGCTGAAACTCCAGTACTTTGGCTACCTCATGCAAAGAGTTGACTCACTGGAAAAGACTTTGATGCTGAGAGGGATTGGGGGCAGGAGGAGAAGAAAGAGGACGACCAAGGATGAGATGGCTGGATGGCATCACTGACTCCATGGACGCGAGTCTGAGTGGACTCTGGGAGTTGGTGATGGACAGGGAGGCCTGGCGTGCTACGATTCATGGGGTCACAAAGAGTCAGACATGACTGAGTGACTGAACTGAACTGACAGTTTAAATAGCTCAGAAAAAAAGAATATTTTAAGTTTTAAGCAGGAGACTGCCTGCATTACAGGAGACCTGAGTTTGACCCCAGGGTTGGGAAGATCCCCTGGAGAAGGAAATGGCAACCCACTCCAGGATTCTTGCCTGGTAAATCTCCATGAAGTCACAAGAACAGAGCATGACATAAGGAAATAAGCCATCACCATACTTTCTAAAGGAAATGGCAACCCACTCCAGTGTTCTTGCCTGGAGAATCCCAGGGACGGGGAAGCCTGGTGGGCTGCCGTCTATGGGTAGTGCAGAGTCGGACAGGACTCAAGTAACTTAGCAGCAGCAGCAGCATACTTTCTAAATTTTATAGAGTCATTAAAAAAATTTAAAGTAAAAAATGCTGATAGGAGTAAATACGTAAAATTTGGAATTTGGAATATCCTTCTGTGTGCGTAGTTGCTCAGTCATGTCTGACTCTTTGTGACACCCAAACTGCAGCCTATCAGGCTCCTCTGTCCATGGGATTCTCCAGGCAAGAATACTGGAGTGGGTTGTCATCACCTCCTCCAGGGGATCTTCCCAACCCAGGGATCGGACCCAGGTCTCTTGCATTGCAGGAAGTCACCAGTGTCTCTCTATGGGTGTTTGAAATTCTGAATATGGCACTAGAGTGCAGAAAATTTTAGGTTTCATACACCAAGCAAAATAAAGCTTCCACAAAAGTGCATAGCAGTTACTATATTTGAGAAAGTTAGTTGCATATTGAATAATCTTCTCCTTGATGACAGCATGTTACTCAAGAGGGATTTTATTTTACTAATTCAAGGTCTAAGTTAGAAATGAGTAAATTTCTGTGGTTTTACAGTAAGGCAGTAACTGAATTATACAATGTTTCAATCCCATTCAAAACTGTATTGAGGCTCAAATGAACTGGTGCTGGATATCAAAGCAGATATGGACCCCTGTTGATACCTACTGAGAAGAATCCAAGGTTAGGTGAGGTTGAAGATCCTAGCTACTCGATTAAAGTAGATACCACTGGGGCTTTAAGAAAGGTTAAAAAAAAATACTCCTATAGAATCAAAGGAGCAAACTGTAGTTATTCTCATTTTTGGTCATGTAAAATTCTTTCCCATTTTTATCTGGCCTTTAAAGATGAGTATCAATTATTATAATCAGTATCAGATCATACCTACAGTGTTCTAGATGCAGATTAAATATTTTATTCCAGATGATGCCAGGAAATAAATTATAATTTTTCCACTACTGATAAGTAAACTCAGTCAATATTAAGGATATTAGAATCAGAAACATTTTAAATAGCATATGATTTGGTGATTCCAGTTGTTCCTGGTATAAATATGCTCTGATGAATATTTTGTATACAATACTGAAAACTCTTAGGCAACTGCAACTGCAACTAACCCAAATAATTCTTTCAGTTTTCACATTTAGCAGAATTTCTGAGTGCCTGGGTATTTTTATTTTCAATGTTACTAGACAGGGAAGGATATCTCTTCGAAAGGACTACCATTTTTGAAACTTGCCCTGCTGTGTAAGAATACATTTTCCTCTCATACCCTTTAAAGCCTCTACATCTTCATTAACACATCTTACCAACTGACTGTTCTAGGAGAAATTCATTGTTGCTATGTTACGTCATGCTCAGATTCAAAGTGAAGTTGAACATATTTTTACTTGTTTATTGCCATTTGGATACTCATTTTTGTGAATGCTCTATTTAACACCATTCATGCAAATTTTATTTAGTTCTTTTGCTGTTATTGTGCTTATCCTTATTGATTGACAATTATTTATAGAATCAAATGCTATTATGTCATATGCTTTGCAGTTACCTCACCTGCACTTGCACACTAGCAATGTAGTGTCAAAGTTGTTCTGATTTTCTCACTTAGTGCTTTTTTTATAGGTATAACTTACACACTATAACATTAACACTAACAATCAAGGTATAGAGCAGCTGAAAAAATGCCCTCACGAGCTTTTGAAGTCAAACTCTTCTTTCACTCTAGTTTCTTGGGCTCACTGACTAATTGGTTTTTGATTTCTATACTTTTGCCATTTCAAGGCTGTCACATTAACATGAATGGAAACATATTTTACACAGCCTCTAAGATTTAACTTCTTCCACTTAGAATATTGTGTCTGAGATTCATTCATGTTATGTGTATCAGTAGTTCTTTTTTTTAAAATTCATTCCTTGAAGCATTTTTTTTGTATGGATGTACCAACACTTATCTATTGACCCACTGAAGGACATTTGGGTTGCTTAAAACACAAATGGAACTGGAATATCTCTGGCAATTGTATGGAGTACCAGATGTCTGCTGGGCCACAGAGTTATGCTCAACAACAGAATATGGAGTTTATGAACTTCCTGCATAAAGGGAGCTACATAAAATAAATATATGCTTTCTTTTGCCAGTTGTCTTTATTGTACCTTATGTCCTAACTAGACATGAAACTGAACATATATTAGGCAATAAAGGGCTATGTCTGGTAACAAAATTTCACGTAAATGAATTGCTTTTTCTTAAATGCATGGCTAAAGTTTTTCCAAGAAAAAATCATAATTAACATTTCCTAAAATCTCAGAGTATTTCTCGTAAAATTGTTAAAGCTATATTATTCAGAACAAGTTAGGAATCATTTTGAGAGGAGGGGAATATATATTTTGGGGACAGAAAATAAATTATTTCCCTATGAATATACTTCTAAAATGATTATGCCTCAATAAGCTCTGGCAACTTTTTAAATAAATGTTAATTGGTTAATTTTATAATTATAT
>SJYC01075084.1:0-25482 GCA_006408675.1 Madoqua kirkii | reverse complement strand
AACATTAGTTGATAAAGGACAGGAAAAATCAGATAAGTATATAGGATAAGAAAATTAGCTGATATTTTAAATGGGCAGTTTTTACTTTTTGACAACTTCATCAATATAAAATACTAGTAACTCATACAACTAAAAAAACTTTTGAATAAAGGAGGAGAGTTGGCCAAAAAGAAAGCCAAAATAAAGTAAAAATATATAAAATAAATATATAAAAATAAAAGTAAAAATTACAATTGAGTAACAGATGGTTAGTAAAATACTTGGTATGAAACTTGCTCAGGCTGTTATTGAGTTAATATTACTCTTAAAACAAATTATCTCTATGATGATAGATTTTCCAGTGTTGCTTTTCACTCTTCTAGTATGCCTTCTCTAACAAATGACTATTTCCTCCCCCAAATCCAATAACCAAGATAAGAAAACTCTTTAGAGTGGGAATGAAACCACCTTGGCATTTTACTAACTAGAGAGACCCAGACTACATCAAAGTTGTACTGCCTCCAAATCCCTAGAGGTGGGACTCAGAACTTAGCATTACTAAATCCAGGATTAGACTCCTCAGGTGATATAAACCATATCATAAACTTTTGTTCCTTGCAATATAAAGAAATCAGTCATAATAATTAAATAACTATATTTTACAGACCAAATCATTAAACATTGTTTCAAAGAAACAGAAGTAAAGAATTTTTAATCTTTGTACTTGAATTTCCTTTTATTCTCGTTCATTTTCCTGACCCAGGTCTTTCAAAATTCTTGTTTTTAACCATGTAGGACTAAATTTGCCTTAAGGATGAGGACTATGACATCATCAAGTCTGAAAAGGAAGTCTATTTTAATCCCCAACTGGACTATGAGGATACACCTCTGTATTTATTAATGTTTTATCTTTCTCATACAGTAATCCTGGTGTCTGACATGAAAGAATCAGGATCTTTCTGCCTCTGATTACTTACTGGATTTCTCAGTACTATGCTTGGCTACCTGAAGCCCCACACACATTTTATACTTTGTCCTTACCTTACTTTCTATGGCATAGCCTCTAGGTGTACACCAGGTATCCATTCACCTCTTCTTTGATAAAAGAATACTTTTGTTCAGGAGAATAAGTTCTTCAAATTTCTATCAAATGTTTCATTTTCTAAAGTTAGTCTTTCACAGACTGTTGTAGTTGGCAAATAAAGTCACAGCTTATCCACAGATTCCCCATATCATAGAGCCAATAATTTATCCAATAACTTACCCAATCACTATATATGTATATTGTCTATGTACACATACATATGTGCATGCGTATACATATATATGGGCTTCCAGGTGGCTCAGTGGTAAAGAATCTTCCTGCCAATGCAGGAGACAGGAGACATGGTTTCAGTCCCTGGGTCAGGAAGATTCCCTGGAGAAGAAAATGGCAACTCACTGCAGTATTCTTGCCTGGAGAATCCTGTGAACAGAGGAGCCTGGTGAGCTACAGTCCATGGAGTCACAAAGAATTAGACACAACTGAGCACACAGACACACATCACATCCTACATATATATATATATATATATATATGTATTGATAGTAAGTAGTTGCAAGTTTTATTCCCTTATGGTAGAAATTAACAGTGCCATACAACAGAAATTAGGGGATATGTATACCTATGGCTGATTCATGTTGATGTGTGACAGAAAACTACAAAATTCTGTAAAGCAATCATATTTCAATTTAAAAGATTTAAAAAACCATAATTCACTTTAAAAAGTGAGCAATATTTGTTCTCCTCAATCTTTCTTCAGATCTCACTATATTTTAATCAAGAATTAATTTCTCTGTATATACAGACTCTCTCCTTAATTTAAATAAAAACTAAAAGTAAATACTACAACTATACTGCCCTTGTTAAAGATTTATAGCAAACTCTGTATTAAATTATACTCAGAAAGAATCTTTGAAGGGCTCATTCAATCACATGTTGCTCACTAAAAGGAGCCAAATGCATCCGAGTGTGACTTTTGGCAATGTCGTTAACAAAAAGGCAGTTCAATATGAGTTAATTATAGTTATGATGTCTTTTATAAACAATAATGATAACTTTAGCATTCCATCATCATTAAGATGTAAGCAGTTATTGAGATTGGCTTGAATTACAATTATACAAAGCCAATGAATTCACTTTTTAGCTGATTAACACACTCATCTTAGAGATTAAGGAGGCAGAATTTCTGTCTGCCCTCCATTCAGTTCTGTGCCTTTCTTCATTTCAGTACTACTTTCACCTTCAGGAGATCACATAGGGAAGGTCAGTCACCCACCATTCCCCCCAGTTCCCCACACAAACAAAAAAATGACATTAAAGTCACAGCATTATTTTCCCTATGAACTATCATAAAGGGCAAAGGAAGAAAAATATACTAGCATTCATAGTTGATGACTCAGCCTACCAGACATATAGACCTCAGACTGAGACACGAGGATCACAACAGCATGTTGAATCAAGTCACTGAGACAGATTCCTGCCCCAACTTAAAGGCTTATGTATGAATTAACAAATAATAAATGCTTGCTGAAAGAATGCATGATAGAAACAACATAAAACCAATAACAACATTTCAGGAGCCAGACTATACTTTAAGCTAGATTCAAAAGAGGAATGTTAAGAGAAGCCTTGAAGAATCAAATCCAATATTCATGATATTGAACTGAATTAATAAAATGTCTTAAGAATGCTAGTTTTAATTTTCAGTCTCTCATAGAAACTTCTTTTTCACCTTTTGAAAGGTATCTTTTCCATCACTCTACAATTCTTTGCTCACTCTGACAGTTTTTCTCTCTATTGTCATTCAACTTGGCCCTGAAGACCTCAACTATTCATAACTAAGGGCAATTCTGATGGCTATTACTTAAAAATCAGGGATAACATGTGAAAAGTTGTGACTTTTACATGTACCTTCAGGACTGAGCCAAAGAAGACAGAGTATTACATATACATCTTTCAAAACTTAGTGGAATGTATACAGTGTATATTGTGGAAAAGTAAAGCTTTTACATAGAAAGTGAGCATGTGTTGTGCTGTACTAAGTCGCTTCAGTCATGCCTGACCTTTGCAACACTATAGACCAAAGCCCTCCAGGCTCCTCTGATGTGGGATTCTCCAAGTAAGAATACTGGAGGGCGTTGCCATGGCCTCCTCTAGGACATCTTTCTTACCCAGGGATTAAACCTGAGTCTCATACATCTCCCTCATTGGTAGGCAAGTTTTTTACCACTAGCACCACATGGGAAGTCTCAGAAAATAAGCTTATCTGACCTAAATAGCACAAACTTATACACCAAAATTGGAGAAGGAAATGGCAACCCACTCCAGTATTCTTTCCTGGAGAATCTCATGTACAGAGGAGCCTGTACATGAGTCTCAGAGTCAGACACGACTGAGTGATTTAGCATCAGCATACACCAAATAATGAGAAAATGTTTCTAGGCACTAATAAATGTAAATGCTTGATATTTGTGTTGTAGGACATGAAGAGTTCTGCTGACTGGGCCTTATTTGCTCACTCTGATCTTATTCAAAATCCATTTGACATCAAATATATTTATAAGAGACAGAAGTTTCTAAGCACCCTATCTATTGGTACAGATAAGTGAGACACAGAAGGATAGAGATTCGAAAAAAGAAATGAGAGTATAAACGTGAGTACAAATGCTTCGGTGTCTTCATAGTAGCCCAGTCTTGAGGACAAACCTCCTCATAGTCAAGCAAGACAAAAACAGTGAGCAATTTCTGCCATAAACTAAATCCCAGGTTACAAGGAAGCAATGCACTGATGATTAATAAATTGACACTTTCAACAGATTCAGTCTTGCTTCTTTGCTTATCTCTGCTCCACTACACAGTACCACTAATGACTTCATAATAGCAGTGACTTTTTTAATGATACAAGGTTGTTAACTCAGTGAGCAATCAAACCCGAATCATCAAGCCTACTATTCGTTTAGTTCAGTTCAGTTCAGTTGCTCAGTCATGTCCAACTCTTTGCGACCCCATGAAATACAGCACGCCAGGCTTCCCCAACTCGAGGAACTTGCTCAAACTCATGTCCATCCAGTCGGTGATGCCATCCAAACATCTCATTCTCTGTCATTCCCTTCTCCTCTTGCTTTCAGTCTTTCCCAGCATTAGGATTTTTTCAGTGAGTCAGTTCTTTGCATCAGGTAACCAAAGTATTGGAGCTTCTATTTCCACATCAGTTCTTTCAATGAATATTTAGGACTGATTTCCTTTAGGATGGACTGGTTGGATCTCCTTCTCTCCACAGGACTCTCAAGAGTCTTCTCCAACACCACAGTTCAAAAGCATCAATTCTTATGCACTCAGCTTTCCTTTTGGTTCAACTCTCACATCCATACATGACCACAGGAAAAACCATAACTTTGACTAGATGGATTTTTATTGGCAAAATAATGTCTCTGCTTTTTAATATGTTGTCTAGGTTGGTCATAGCTTTTCTTCCATGGAGCAACCATCTTTTAATTTCATGGCTTTAGTTACCATCTGCAGTGATTTTGGAGCCCTAGAAAATAAAGTCTTTCGCTGTTCCCATTGTTTCCCCATCTATTCACCATAAAGTGATGGGACCAGATTCCATGATCTTTGGTTTTTGAATGTTGAGTTTTAAGCCAGCTTTTTTCACTCCTTTCACTTTCATCAAGAGGCTTTTTAGTTCCTCTTAACTTTCTGACATAAGGGTGGTGTCATTTGCCTATCTGAGATTATTGGTATTTCTCCTGGCAATATTGATTCCAGGTTGTGTTTCATCCAGTCCAGCATTTCACATGATGTACTCTGCATAGAAGTTAAATAAACAGTGTGACAGTATACAACCTTGATGTACTCTTTTCCCAACTTGGAACTAATCCATTGTTCCATGTCCAGTTCTAACTGTTGCTTCTTGACCCACATACAGATTTCTCAAAAGGCAGGTAAGGTGGTTTGGTGTTCCCATCTCTTGAATAATTTTCTACAGTTTGTTGTGATCCACACAGTCAAAGACTTTAGTGTAGTCAATGAAGCAGAAGTAGATGATTTTTCTGGAATTCTCTTGCTTTATCTATGATCCAGTAGATTTGACAATTTGATCTCTGGTTCTTCTGCCTTCCCTTCTGGGGCTTCCCTGGTGGCTCAGAAGTTAAAGCGTCTGCCTGTAAGGTGGGAGACCTGGGTTCAATCCCTGGGTCAGGAAGATCCCCTGGAGAAGGAAATGGTAACCCACTCCAGTATTCTTGCCTGGAGAATCCCATGGATGGAGGAGCCTGGTAGGTTGCAGTCCATGGGGTCACAAAGAGTCAGACACGACTGAGCGACTTCACTTTCACTTTCCTCTGCTTTTTCTAAATCTAGCTTGAATTCATTTAGAGAGGCAACCTTTTACCTATTACCTATTTGAGGCATGTCTTCCCTTTCTTTCTTTCTTTCTTTCTTTCTTTCTTCCTTGTATCCTTTCTCTTATTCTTAATAAGGACAACTGAGCATCTTCTATGTGCCACATGATATATTATATAATGATACATTATATAAATTATATATAATGATACATTATGTACATTATATACTGATAATGTATATATATAATGATACATTATATATATATTATATAATGTGTGTATATATACAATGATACATTATATAATGATATATTATATAATGTATAATGTATTATATAATGTATATAATGATATATTATATCATTAAGCTAAGTGCTTAAACAGGTCCCTGTCTGCATACAGCTTAATTCTAGTGATAGAAGACTGATGATAAACTAATAAATTCTTCATGTTTTTGATGATGGTAGGCAGTATGGTGAAATTTAAAGAAAGGTGAAGGGATCACACAGTGTTCTTGGCTGGGGAAACAGATGCTATTGTATATACAGCAGTGAGGAAAGCCTTTCTGACAAGATGATACTTGAGCAATGACTTGACAAACAAGAAGTGATAACATGCACAGCTCTCTGGAGGAAGAATATTCAAAGCACAGAAAGCAACAGATGTATAGTCAAGAGAATGCTTAAGTTTATTCAACTCTCAAGTGTTACGATGGTTTATAAGAGTAACGCTGGGAGGGGAGAATTTAGAAAGATGATAGAGAATTTCTTTGCTATTTCCCTGCGGCAGGTGGGGTGGAATTTCTCTAGGCAACATTTCATAATATATCCCTTGATGGCTGCAGGGTTTCTCATGGCAATTCAAATCCTGCTTGTTGTACTTCTCGAATCAGTGGTCAGGACTATTATCCATGTGGGTGTATGGAGGCCTATATTCTTTGTTTAAAGTTCATATTTCATTCCAATTTCCCTATAGGCATCTTGGCTTGACATCTAATAAGAGCCTTTTCATGACTTTTCTGTTCCATTTCAAACACTTGTGGATTTTTCCATTCTTCGTTTCAAGCTTCGCTATGCATTTAATTTATTCAGCTATATTCTATGTGTTTGGGACATGGAAATGGACTCCTGTGATAATACATTCCACCATATTTACCTAAAAATAATTATTTCATTCATGTCAGCTGACCAGTGGGTCTAATTGTTTCACTGAGCTTACTATCTTCATAAAAATACATTTTTAAAGAATCAAATTCTCACATCTAGATTTTATTCAAGGAGTTATAGAAAACACAGACACATGGTAAATACATAGTTTAAATTACATAAGCTGCCTCTTGAGCACCAGTTCTTTTTTCTTGCCAAATTCCATAAAATGTGAAAATTTATATAATAGACCAATATAGTATGAGCAAGATGGGAGACTGTTTGACAGCCAGATGTCCCAATTTTTTAGCCTGAGATATAAGATATAGTTGTTCATGTCAATAAATATGTAAAATAGACTACCATGTATAAGTACTTTTCAACATGACTTATAAGAATTATGTAAAAATTACCCAGATTTGTGCTACTATTCCAGTCTTGAAAATTCAATGTTTTATTTTCTACTGGAAATAAAATAGTTATAACTACATTTTCAAAGTCCACACTAAAGGGGAAAAGGTGAATAAATCAATGAAGCACAGCCTGTGTCCTCATAATTCACTAAATTAAATGCTGTAATTTTGTCCAGCAGACTCCACAGAAAATGAAACCTAATTTTGTCAGAAACATTTACAGATCCACCTAGCTAATTCATTTAATAGTGAACACTGAATTACACCTCATGGTATTGCAGGAATGTAAATTTGGAGATTACTAAAGAAACAAAAACACTCAGAAGTAACAAGTATTGACTTGCTGTCAGGTAGCAATCACAGAAATGGCTGGTAAACAATACACTAAGTGGTTGTAGAAACATTGTACTATTTATTGCCTTTTCATGGTGACATGAGAAAGTGATAACAAGCTAAAATTATGCTTTTATTTGGCGACACTAAAGCTCATTTGTCCAACATCCATCCACGCAAATTTCTAATTATTCAAGACGTAGTCTTCTTAATGACAAATCTTGGTCTGCCATTTAGCTACTGACCCTGAGAAAATTATTTAATGTGTCTCTCAGTTTTCTCAACTATAAAATACAGATAAGGATAGTGCCTCCTCATAAGTTATTTATAGGAAACAAAGAAGTAAATATATGTAAGGTGATGAGCCCAGTGCCTAATACATAGTATGAGTTATAAAAGTGCTACCTATTAATTGCTTATTGCTTTATATGGTATGGACTAGATTGGGAGAGGGCAATATAACTATTCATATAAGCATTGTATGAGAAAGATGATGGGCAACTTCTCAGGCCAGCCCAGGTATTCTTACCTAAAAATTGTATATAAAGAAAGACTTGAGAAGATCACAGACCAGAGACAGAAGCTGGCTGAGAGACTGAGAATTAATAAGAGGATATTACAAAGTAATAAAGGGGTCAATTCTTCAAGAAAGCATAATAATCCTAAAAGGGTACGTACTTAACAATAGAGCATCAAATATGTGATAGAACTGAAATAAGTAACAGATAAAAGCACTATTACATTTGCAAATTAAAACACTCCCCTTTTCAATAACTGATGGGTCAAGTAGGTAGAAAATCAATAGAGAGTGGACTTGAAGGTCGCTATCAATCCTTTTGGTCTAACTGATAATTTTAGAATACACTCTTCAATAAGAGCTGAATGCTCATTACGCTCAAGTCCACATGGAACATTCACCACAAAAGACCACATTCTAGACCATAAAGCATACCTCATCAAATAGGAGGAATAGAAGTCTTACAAAGTATGCACTCATACCACAGTGGAATTACAAAATCAATAGCAAAAACTTAGCTGGAAAATCACCAAACATTTGGAAATTAAATGATACATTACTAAATAGCAAATAATATATGAGTCAAATAGGATGACTCAAGAGGGATTAAAGCAAATTTTGAACTAGATGAAAATAAAAATAAAACCTTTCAAAATCATTTTCATGCTATAAAAGTAGTTCAATGCCTAAAGGAAAATATGACATTCAGTGCATGTAATATAAAAGAAAGATCAATAACCCAAGCTTCCAATTTAAAAGACTAGGAAACAAGGATCAATTTAACTCTAAAGCAAGCAGAGGAAAAAATAATTAAAATTAGAGCAGTAAGCATGAAATTGAAAACAAGAAAACAATAGAGAAAAATCAACAAAACTAAAAAATAGTTCTTTTAAAAGAACCACAGACTTTACAGAACTCAGCCAGGCTAACGAATATGAAAACAGAGATGAAATGAAACATCGATATTATAACTGAAAGAGGATCATTACTGCTAATTCCCTGGGTTTAGATGACAATAAAAAATATATAAACAGCTCATGTCTACAAATTTGATAATTCAGATAAAACAGACCAATTATTTGAAAAACATGAAGTACCAAAACACACAAAAAAGTAAATTACTTCAGTAATTCTATATCTAGTAAAGAAGTTAATCATAAGCTAGCTATCCAAACCAATAAATCACCAGACTCAAATGGTTTTACTGGTAAATTCTAGCAAACATTTAAAGAAAAAATGGCACTAATTCTCTACAATCTTCTCCAGGAAAAGATACAGTGAAAAAACTTGCCTCTTTCTCTGAGAATAGCATTGCCCCAAATAACAAAGCAGATTAAGATATTATAAGAAATGAAAACTATAGACCAGTTCTTTCATGAACATTGACAAAAATATCTTCAAAAATATGAACAAATTGAACTCAAAAGGTATAAAGAGTGTCATACTCCATGATCAAGTGAAATCTATTCCAGATATGCTAAGCAGGCTAAATATTTGAGAATTAATCAATGTAATCAACAGAAATAGAAAATAATATTATCATATAAGTTGAGTCATAAAAGTATTTAGCAAAATCCAAAGTCCATTCATGATAAAAACACAGATCAAACTAGGTACCAAGGGGAAGTTCTTCAGTTTGATAAAGAATATTTGCATAAAGCCTACAGCTAACATCATATTAAATCATGAAAATCTGAACATGCAATATTTTTAACATAACAGTTCTAAAATTGATCTAAAAAAGCATTTAACACAATTTGGGGACAGGGAGGGAGGGAAGGACAAATTTTTGGTATGGAATTAACAAACACAAGCTACTATACTTAAAGTAGATCAATAATAACGATTTACTATATAGCACAGGGAATTGCACCCAATATCTTGTAGTAATTTATAATGGAATATTATGTTCACATATTCATTATATTATGTACCCGAAACTAATACAATAGTATAAATCAACTTTTCTTCAATTAGAAAATATTTTTAAAAAGAAAAAAATATGTGGAAAGGGGAAGAGTCATTGTGATTCACTCTTGAAAGTATGTATCACTTTGTACTATATTTCTTGGCCAGCCCTTAGTCATGGAGCCCCAGTTAACTGCAAGAGAGTCTAGGTTCCTAGGAAGGAAGTCTAGGTTCCTAGTCCTAGGTTCCTGTCTCAGTTCCTAGGAAGAAGACAATGTGAAAATAGTGAACTCTAGGGATCTCTTCCACATCTGTGACCCACTGAGAAAGCAGAAATTTTAGAAATCCCACCAAGAAATCACAGTTTGATCAGATTCAAAGACAAAAACATTGTGTCTAAAAGGATTCTCTTATTACATAGAAATGTTTGCTGGATATAATACTGGACCCTTGGAAATCACAGAGAACTAAACTGAAATGAAGGTGACAAGAGGAAGTATATATCTTATTTAAAGGAAGGGAATGCCATCAAGGTAATTCCGGGGATTAGGATGACATTTAGCAGGCCAGGTTTTAATAAATAAAACACTGATTGTTGTTTGTTTAGTTGCTAAGGAGTGTACATCTGTGACCACTGAGAAAGCAGAAATTTTAGAAATCCCACCAAGAAATCACAGTTTGATCAGATTCAAAGACAAAAACATTGTGTCTAAAAGGATTCTCTTATTACATAGAAATGTTTGCTGGATATAATACTGGACCCTTGGAAATCACAGAGAACTAAACTGAAATGAAGGTGACAAGAGGAAGTATATATCTTATTTAAAGGAAGGGAATGCCATCAAGGTAATTCCGGGGATTAGGATGACATTTAGCAGGCCAGGTTTTAATAAATAAAACACTGATTGTTGTTTGTTTAGTTGCTAAGGAGTGTCCAACTCTTTTGCAGCCCCATGGATTGTAACATTCCAGGCTCCTTTGTCCATGGGATTTCCCAGGCGAGAAAACTGGAGTGGGTTGGGATTTCTTTCTTCAGGGAATCTTCCCAACCCAGGGATTGAACCCACATCTCCCTGCATTGGTAGGCAGGTTCTGTACCACTGAGCCACCATGGAACACTGGAACGGAGTGCAAAAGGAAGACTGGCTAAGAAGGCAGTTCTCATAGGAGATAAACATCACTCATCACTCCCAAACTTTCTAGAGGCTAGTTGTAAACAAACATTTATTAGTGTAGAGGCTCCAATAGAGATGTGTCTTTTTCTTTGTTCACTATCCTTTCTGTGTTCTGTTCTATTCCCACAACTCAAAAATGTTCTGAATTATTTTCCAGTGTCCCCCAGGCATTAAAATTCCAATAAAGATATAAATTTGTCTTAAAAAAATCTGAGGAAGTGATTTTGTAGATATAAGCAAATGAATTCTAAAGCTTATATGGAAAGACAACATCTGTTAGCACCTATCTGCCATTTTTTTTTCTTCTTCATCCTTATCTATATCTTTACCAATGCTTTTTTTTTTTCTTCTTATCACTGAGGAAAGTGTACCACTTTAGGAGTTATGCTTGCACCTGATCCAGTCACCAGACTTCTCTGTAGTGGCCACTGGAGTTTTCTTTTCTCTCCCCTCACTTCTTCACCTATGGGCACAGCAGGAGTCTGTGAACAGTGAATTACCACGTAGTTCTTGCCATCAAAGGAAAATAGGATTAAACCCTTGTTTCAACTCCAGCTAAATATCAAATGCCAGGCAGGTGTTTAACCTGTGTGGATCAATATTAATTTTTCTATCTTCCCCTTAGCCTACAAACACATTCAAATACATTCTAACATAACCTTCCTTTTCTCTCTTTTCCCTTCCTGAAGCTACCAGTAATAACAATTTTCAAAGAGATTGTAAACTGCCTGCATATATTTCTTCTCTACTTCTTAATCCCCAAATACCTGTAGATGGCATTCACTCCTACTGGTTCCTCACATTATTAAAAAAAAAATGATTAGTGACTTTTTATTTGCAAATACAAAAGTATTTTTCTAGCTTGAGTTGTATTTACTCTGAGATATTCTTGCTGTTTTCGTTTTAATAAATAAACAGCTTCATTCCCTAAATCCCTGAGTGGAAGAATATCATTATTTCTCCTTGAATAAAACATACACTAAAACAAATTCAATCCATCCATGTGAACTCAATTGATTAAAGTATCTTGACACAAACTATGATTCTTTAAGAAAAATACCAACATCTTGATTTAAAAGAATTTCTGAAATATATTCAATTAGTTATTCTAGTGGAACACTGATTCATAAAAGTAAATTCTTCAGCTCAGTAAAAAGATGCCTAAAGGCGTAAGATTCCTTCTCTTCTTACTGACTCAGCATGTTGTTTCATTTTTAGATATAAACACATTAATGCAAAGTACACTAGAATTGCTCTACTGAGGATTAAGCTGGTAGTAAAATTATTTGACTATTTCCTTTGAAGCAAAAGTAAACAAGCTATCTTAAAATAATTTTAATGGTAATGTCACATTTATTGAACAAATCTTTTACAATGAGCTACAAAAAGAGACAAATGGCAAGCGAAAGTCAGTAAGGAGCGAAGTAATGTTTAATTTTCAAAGATGAGGATATTAAATAGTACCCCAAGTGAGATTTTAGCATTGATCATGTTCAAGGAATTTTTTGTCAACAAGTAATGAAATAAGAGAAAACACCTCATTAAAATATCCAGTTTTAACTGTGGTAAGGAATTTACCAATAACCATGCTAAAATTTATTCTCTTTGCTTTATTTTTCTGGTATTCAAATACTAAGCCTTTTAAAATTTACTGCAGCATATGCATTATGCAATTCAAGGTCAAATGTAGAAGTGACCAATCTCTTTGGACAAATTTTTGAACTTGTTTTATGTACCCAACCAAAAAATTTTGAAATGATCATCATAATTATTACAGTGACAGTTATAATTGCTGTCACAAGCAGAACATTATTGCAAAGGAAACTAGCCCTTGCTGTAAGCTAACTCTGTGGCATTTACAACAGAAACTTCATATGCTATCCATGGGATCCTCTTAACATCTCTGTGTGGTAGCTGTTAACTCTACTGAGTGAGGAGAAAATTGCCAGACTAGCTCCAATTCAAATATCCAGTATTGGCAGTTTTGAATTCAAACGAGGCTAGTGCATAAGTTTGTTTTCCACATCTGTGAAGAAGTGGGGGATAAACTGGGAGATTCGGATTGACATATATGCACTATAATATATAAAATAGATAACTAATAAAAACCAACTGTATAGCACAGGGAACTCTATTCAGGTCTCTGTAATGACCAATATAGGAAAAAAATCTAAATGAGAGTGCATGCGTATGTGCTAAGTCACTTCAGTTATATTTGAATCTGTGTGACCCTATGGACTGTAGCCCGCCAGGCTCCTCTGTCCATGGGATTCTCCAGACAAGAATGCTAGAGTGGATTACCATGCCCTCCTCCAGGGGATCTTCCCAAATCAGGGATCAAAATTGTGTCTTTTATGTCTCCTGCATTGGCAGGTGGATTCTTTACCACTAGTGTTACCCGAGGAGCCCATGGATATATGTATAGCTGATTCACTTTCTTGTACAGAAGAAAATAACACAACATTGTAAATCAACTATGCTCCAATAAAAATTAATTTTAAAAAGACAAAACAAATGTGGTGGTACAACTTCAGAGTCTATAGGTATACAATGTATTCCTTTGCAGGAGAAATGAGAAATGTGGAGGTTAGCTTGTGTGACCAAAAAAAAAAAAAAAAAGAGAGAGAGAGAGATAATTCACACTTTTGCTCTCTGCCTCCTAGGGAGAATTCCAGATTCCCTGCTCAGTTCTTTCTCTGCATTGTTTAGATTCAGAGAGATGACTGTCTAGGAAAATTGAGAGGCATAAAAACAACTTTGTTTGTTTATATGGAAGGTCACTGATGGGTCTGGTGCCCAAAGGAGACTGGGAGAAGGAGTGAAGAAAAGATTCATCCAGGCTGAGAAGATTAAGAATTTTCTGGGATTTTAGCAAGAGATGAAAAGTTTCAGAGAACTCTGTAAGACTCTGAGAGAAAGCTAGGGAACCTGAATCTTTAAGAAATCCTCCTTTACATTAGAGAAACAACCCCCCTTTGTTGTCTCTAGACTGCATTTAACATCTAAATGTTTTAAGATTACTTTTAGACACAGGCATGAAATTTTTTTGACTACAACACTGGGTGAGGAACTGGTCATGTGGAGACTTGGCTTTGTTTTGAATACGGTAGACATCTAACTAGCATTGAGATGGAACATTACATTTTAAAAATATTTCCCCCCATTTGTATTACAGCCAATGCCTCTGGCAACCACAGACCTTCTCCTGAAAGCTGGAGACCAATTGTTTCAGCGGTGGAGGGGCGGGGAGAGAATTTCTAGCCATCAACTTCTCCAATTCTTAGAAATTTTAAGAGGTCAGAGGTCTGGCAAAAGATGACAGGTGAAAGAGAAACACTAGAGTTTCATGTCAGCTAAGCTGGAGATGGAGAAGCAGCCCTTTCATCAGACAGGAAAACTGGGAGGAAGATACTGTAACCTAAAGTCTTGAAGTATAATGGGGCTCTACCATTGGAAATTGTTTTTACTGATAAGTTTGCATTGATGCAACCTAGTTAAAAATCAACTGAGATGACTAAAGTGAGCAGTGAATCCAAGTGAGATAGTTGATAAGACTTGGTATATGACACGGGAGACAATTTATCTAGGCTGGTGAAGTCGGTACTACCTACATCACCATTGTAGCCTGTTCAGAGTCCTTAAGGACTCACCTATGTGATATATAAGCACTCGCTTTGTGTGCATTAAGCAACCTGAAGAACTGAGCCCTGCACCATCTGACATCAACTAACCTCTTACCCAGACTCCAGTGTAGCAAGATCACTGAAGGGCACTATTCACTGCATTGCTGCTGCTGCTGCTGCTGCTGCTAAGTTGCATCAGTCATGTCCGACTCTGTGCAACCTCATAGACGGAAGCCCACCAGGCTCCCCCTTCCCTGGGATTCTCCAGGCAAGAACACTGGAGGGGGTTGCCATTTCCTTCTCCAATGCATGAAAGTGAAAAGTGAAAGTTAAGCCACTCAGTTGTGTCCAACTCTTGGTGACCCCATGGACTGTTAGCCTACCAGGCTCCTCCATCCATGAGATTTCCCAGGCAAGAGAACTGGAGTGGGGTGCCATTGCTTTCTCTGCACTCTGCACTACAGAATCGTATTTAAGGAAGCCATCTGTCTTGGTACACTAACAAGGCAATGACAGATACCCTCCAAAAATGATGTACTTCATCTTCATCCTCTGTGCTGGTCCTCTTTCCATACAAGCAACTGCCAGCCTTAAGTACATAACCTATGCCATCTCCATGCTCCAGTTCTGCCTCTAAATCATCTGCAGGTTTTGAGTAAGTTCTTTTAGACTTGTTGATTCCACTTATCCAATGACCCTAAAACAAAGTACATTCACTAGGTTTGGGAAGAAACTTTCAACTGCTTTCTTCTTTCAACTCTCTCCTTTCTTTTATCGACAGACATTTGAACAAGTTATCTGATCACTGTCCCTGCATTTCGCCTCATGCTTGTTCTTCATCTTTCATCATAGATGCTTTGCTAAGTTAGCTCTTCCTAATTTCACACATGAGTTCCAAGTTTCCAAATTAAATATCATTTTTATATTTTCAATTCTTCTTTCTTATATTGACTTCTGAAGACAACATTCATTCTTGTGTTCACTCAGTTTATTCTACTAATATTTTTAAATTCCCACCTTCAACAAAACAGTATTGTAACCAGGTAGAATAAAGAAATGATCAATGGCTGATGTTCTTGTGATGCATGTACTTTCATACAGGAGACAGATATTAGACAAATAGTCATAAAGCTAAGTTTAATTAAAATCTGAGTTAAGTCCTCCAAGGGAATTAAATCCCATTTTATTATAAGAGTCTGGCCTATATTAAGACTTGAGGTCAACCTCCCAAAGAAGTTAGCCTTGAGCTGAGATCTGAAAAATGAATAGAACTTTATTTAAAGACACAGGGACATGGACACACTGAGCAAAGGGTTAGTGGCAAAGGCATATTTTCCTGTACACTTATCCTTAGGAATGAGGGTAAGAGGTGGGATGTAAAGGAAATACTTAAGAGAGAAAATGAGAAATATAATTATAATTTATGTTGTTATAGGTTTTATTTTTGTACCCAGCACCTTTTGGACATTACTGCATTTGATCCTCAAAGCCCCTTGAGATAGATAGGTAAGTATTTTATCCTGTCTCTTACAGATGAGGAAAGTGAAAATGAAAGTGATGCAGCTGTGTCTAACTCTTTGCGACCCCATGGACCATAGCCTGTCCATGGAACTCTCCAGGCAAGAATATTGGAGTGGGTTGCCATTCCCTTCTCCAGGGGATCTTCCCAACTCAGGGACTGAACTTGGTCTTCTTTGTTACAGGCAGATTCTTTACTGTCTGAGCCTCAGGGAAGCTCTGATGAGGAAACTGGGATGCAACGGATTCCTAAAATGAATGCCCAGAGGGTTCATAGGAGCAGTGCCCTGATTAGAAGACTCATTTCTGAGGCTCCATGAGAGGCTTAAAGACAAAATTTTGCAAATAAAATTAGTGGAAAGACAGAATCTTTTTAAAGAATTAGTAACTGCATCCCTCTTTAGCTGGAAAGTTATTTATCCTTGATAGAGTATCCAATGACAGATCTAAATAACCCACTGGGAAACCTGAAGAAATCCATCCCCAGGCTTTTGGAATTAGGGTTTTCTGAGAGAGGTGTGAGATTCAAATTAGCTCACTGCCTTTAAGAATTTAGATTTTGCCAAAGGCAGGAAGCATACAAACCTATAAAGAGAATCTAACAAAATTCCTTTGGCACAGAGAATTCAGCCCAACTATCCATTTATTTCTTTGAGAGGGTCTGTGTTTTCCTCTTTTTTTTTTTTTTTCTTTTTGGTTGTTGTTGTTCTGCTTGGCATTCACATTTGGTTTCTCAACAAGATACTATCTCCTTTTGTTGTTGTTGCTGTTCAGTGCTAAGTCATGTTAGACTTTTTGTGACCCCATGGACTGTAGCACCCTGGGCTTTCTGTCTTTCATCATCCACCAGACTTTGCTTAAATTCATATCCATTGAATTGCTGATGCCATTCAACCATCTCATTCTCTGTCATCCCCTTCTCCTTCTGCCTTCAATCTTTTCCAGCATCAGGGTCTTCCAATGAGTTGTCTCTTTACATCAGGTAGACAAAGTGTTGGAGCTTCAGCTTCAGCATCAGACCTTCCAAAGAATATTCAGAGTTGATTTCCTTTAGGATTGACTGGTTTGATCTATCTCCTTTATCCCTCCTTTGTTATCATGTACCCACCACATAGGTAAACAGTCTCTCAGCTGCTCTCACCTCGTTTTAGGCCCCTGAAACATAAGTATAGGTGAGACAATATAAATTTATCTGCCACTTTTTTTCATAAAGATAATGAACTAGAATCACCCATTATATGACTCTTTTAATAGCACTTGGTAAAATCATAACATAGGTTTAAGTACAAGAATATGAGGCAAGGAGAAAAACATTAAAATCCTGAAAGAACTGTTGGATGGCCAGGGTTAATCACTTGTCCAGTTAGCAGTGATCTAACTGTTCTAGTTGTCACAAATGTGAGAGAACATGAACTGAAAATTCGTGAACCAGACTATGATGAGATGAAAGAGGAATTAGAGGACATCTATTACTGGATGAAATAGTTTGTCTGAAGAATCCATGGCACAGCAGGAAGTTGTCTTGGGAATGGAGCACTGATTTGGAATGTGGTAAGTTTCACAAGAAGTGTTCAGATTTATATTGAAGGAATCATAGTAAACAACTACTCAGAGAATGTACAGTTTATGAAAATGTTACAATCTGGAAGTGCCATCCTACCCCCATTCCTTAGTAATCACCTGAACCTCCCTGTCACTGTGTGGTTCCAATCCAACAAACTCACATTACATACTTTCTTAAGAGAGTGTAATGCTTTATCTCATCAGCATGATCCAAAAAAGTTTGAAAATATCATGAAGGTTCAATCAAGTTGACATATATTTTTAGAGCATAGGTAGACAAAAGAATAGTTAACTCCTTCAGTAACTGTTACTTAATAATTTAGGTTTTCTTTCTTAAAATTGAAAAAGCTCTAAATGTTATTATACAGTGTTCTATTTCTCTAAAGCAATATCTAAGCGACAGAAAGAAGATTTTATATTAGGGAAGAGTAATGCTGTTTGTGCCCTAATGGATATACTGTACTAGGTACTTTTGTATTAATTCCATTTTTATTCAATTATTTCTATATCCTATAAGTGCACAATTGCCAGTATTGTTTCAGATTATCCATGCCTTAAGGGCAAGAGGAATGCCAGTACAATAAAATTAAAATGTCTAAAATAAATTTTAAAAGGGCTGTAGCCAATAACTTATTATCAAAATACATCCCCAAATGGTTTCTTAAAACCAAATAAAAGAAGTAAATGATATTATTTGAAAGTTTATTGCTTTCACTGACCACCTCCACCACCCACCCATTACCTCATTGCCACTCATAATTGAGTTGGTTAGTTATACAAACAGATTTAAAAGAATTACAAAGCTATTACCTATCCACTGCTCAAGATGTGAGTTCAGCTGTAAATTTATGCTATATTTGGACTTATTTTTACTTGAAGTCAGGTTTTTTAAAGAATTAAACCTGAGGAAACTGATAGTAAAATGTAGGTTTTACTCTTCTGTATCCTAAGGGGGTGTGTGTGTGTATGTGTGTGTGTTTATTTACACATATATGTAGATGGGATAGGAGAAAAAAGTAAAAGCAAGTTTATAATATTCTCTAAACAAATTTTGAAAATTGATTACTGAATAGAAGAGAGAAATTTTTAGATGATGTTTACGCTTAATATACTAGAAAAGGCTATACTCAGTAACACTTTGCGGCTCAGATTATGAGTTAATTCCAAGGGAATCACCCAGTTTAGAGAGCTCACTGATCACAGGAGTTAAGTTTTTTAAAATATGATCCCATAATTTATGGAGTTTCAAAATAAAAGACGCTTACTCCTTAGAAGAAAAGTTATGACCAACCTAGATAGCATATTCAAAAGCAGAGACATTACTTTGCTAACAAATGTCCATCTAGTCAAGGCTATGGTTTTTCCTGTGGTCATGTATGGATGTGAGAGTTGGACTGTGAAGAAGGCTGAGCACTGAAGAATTGATGTTTTTGAACTGTGGTGTTGGAGAAGACTCTTGAGAGTCCCTTGGACTGCAAGGCGATCCAACCAGTCCATTCTGAAGGAGATCAGCCCTGGGATTTCTTTGGAAGGAATGATGCTAAAGCTGAAACTCCAGTACTTTGGCCACCTCATGTGAAAAGTTGACTTATTGGAAAAGACTCTGATGCTGGGAGGGACTGGGGACAGGAGGAGAAGGGGACGACCGAGGATGAGATGGCTGGATGGCATCACTGACTCGATGGAAGTGAGTCTGAGTGAACTCCGGGAGTTGGTGATAGACAGGGAAGCCTGGCATGCTGAGATTCATGGGGCCGTAAAGAGTCAGACAGAGTGACTGAATTGAACTGAAAATAAATATTTTAATCTATAATTATGCATTGCTTTGAAAGTGTGGAAATGCCATTTTTAGAGCATGAGCGTTTCATTATTTTGATACCAAGTAATATGACCAAATCATATTCTTTTAGGTATTCTACATTGAAATGTGAATCAAAATAACTAAGATATCAGTTCAGTTCAGTTGCTCAGTCCGACTGTTTGAGTCCCAATGAACCACACCATGCCAGGCCTCCCTGTCCGTCACCATCTCCAAGAGTCCACCCAAACCCATGTCCATTGAGTCAGTGATGCATCCAATCATCTCCTCCTCTGTCACCCACTTTTCCTCCTGCTCTCAATATTTCCCAGCATCAGGGTCTTTTCTAATGAGTCAGCTCTTCGCATGAGGTGGCCAAAGTACTGAAGTTTCAGCTTCATCATAAGCCCTGCCAATGAACATCAAGGACTGATCACCTGTAGGATGGACTTATTGGATCTCCTTGCAGTCCATGGGACTCTCAAGTCTTCTCCAACATCAAAGTTCAAAAGCACCAATTCTTCTCTGCTCAGCTTTCTTTAGAGTCCAACTCTCACATCCATACATGACCACTTGGAAAAAACATAGCCTTGACCAGACAGACCTTTGTTGATAAAGTAATGTCTCTGCTTTTTAACATGCTATCTAGGCTGGTCATAAATTTCCTTCTAAGGAGTAAGCGTCTTTTAATTTCATGGCTGTAGTCACCATCTGCAGTGGTTTTGAAACTCGGAAAAAATAAAGTCAGTGAGTGTTTCCACTGTTTCTCCATCTATTTGCCATGAACTTATGGGACCAGATGCCATGATCTACGTTTTCTGAATGTTGAGCTTTAAGCCCACTTTTTCACTCTCCTCTTTCGTTTTCATCAAGAGGCTTTTTAGTTCCTCATCACTTTCTTCCATAAGGGTTGTGTCATCTGCATATCTGAGGTTATTGATATTTCTCCCGGCAATCTTGATTCCAGTTTGTGCTTCCTGTAGCCCAGCATTTCTCATGATGTACTCTGCATGGAAGTTAAATAAGCAGGGTGACAGTATACAGCCTTGACGTACTCCTTTTCCTATTTGGAACCAGTCTGTTGTTCCATGGCCAGTTCTAACTGTTGCTTCCTGACCTGCATACAGGTTTCTCATGAGGCAGGTCAGGTGGTCTGGTATTCCCATCTCCTTAAGAATTTCCCACAGTTTATTGTGATCCATACAGTCAAAAATTTTGGCATAGTCAATAAAGCAGAAATAGATGTTTTTCTGGAACTCTTTTGTTCGTTGATGATCCATCGGATGTTGGCAGTTCGATCTGTGGCTCCTCTGCCTTTTCTAAAACCAGCTTGAACATCTGGAAGTTCACGGTTCACATATTGCTGAAGCCTGGCTTGGAGAATTTTGAGCATTACTTTACTAGCATGTGAGATAAGTGCAATTGTGTGGTAGTTTGAGCATTCTTTTGCATTGCCTTTCTTTGAGATTGGAAAGAAAACTGACCTTTTCCAGTCCTTTGGCCACTGCTGAGTTTTCCAAATTTGCTGGCATATTGAGGGCAGCACTTTCACAGCATCATCTTTCAGGATTTGAAACAGCTCAACTGGAGTTCCATCATCTCCACTCGCTTTGTTTGTAGTGATGCTTTCTAAGGCCCACTTGACTTCACATTCCAGGATGTCTGGCTCTAGGTGAGTGATCACATCATCGTGATTATCGGGGTCATGAAGATCTTTTTTGTACAGTTCTTCTGGATATTCTTGCCACCCCTTCTTAATATCTTCTGCTTCTGTTAGGTCCCTATCATTTCTGTCCTTTATTGAGCCCATCTTTCCATGAAATATTCCCTTGGTATCTAATTTTCTTTAAGAGATCTCTAATCTTTCCCATTCTATTGTTTTCATCAATTTCTTTGCATTGATTGCTGAAGAAGGCTTTCTTATCTCTCCTTGCTATTCTTTAGAACTCTGCATTCAAATTTTCCCTTTTCCTTTTTGCTTCCCTCTTTTCACAGCTATTTTTGTTAAACTACTGTGTGGTAAGCAAAAATTATTTAATCTACATGGTTTTTCTGAAGAATGTCTAAAGTGAGGGAGGAAAGTGTTATTTAATTTTGTTCATTTTATTCAGTTGTGTTTTTGCCCATATGTCATGAATGGATCTGAAACATCAACTGGTATTTCTCCTATAATAGCAGATGAGCCCCTAAAATAATATAAGGACAATAAGTTTGGCTGTGTGATTCCAAACTTAGAATCAAGAGGACTTAGTTCAGAAGACTGGCTTTGAGACGATTAAAATTACTAAAGTGTTTTAGCAGTGTGTTATTTTCAGGAACAACCATTAAAGATATTTTGTTAGTCTTTTGTAAACTGTCATCCTTAAATGACTCATTTTTGCAGTTGTCTTGAATGGATCCATGATTATAATTGGTAGTATGGACATTTGCCATTTGTTCAGGTTATTCTGCATATGCACAGAAGTCCAATGTGTGTGGACTCCTTCAATTTAGGAAGCAAAACCTCCTTTCACAGAAGAGTCAAATACTTGAGTTTCTTACATGCCTTGACTCACTGGAAGTTCACACTCAAGCACCTGCTCTGAAACTTTCATTTGAAGCCAGTGATGTGAAGAGGTGAGAATCACGCAGCACCCATTCTAGGACAGATAGCGACAGGGCAGGTGCGTCTTCTTTTCTCTGTGTAGGAGTGGAGCAGCTCTAACCAGAGACAGGTGGCTTTGGTGTCATCAGTGGCATTGTTAGTATAGGCTATGGTGTCTGAATTCAACTGCAAGATCAATTCTAGGATATAATCAAACAGGAAATTGTGTCCTGCCAATTAGCCTCAAATCCCAGTTCTCTGGTTCCTGAGAGATTCCTGTGATCATCTACAGAATTCTTTTCCTAACTTTTTTAAAAATTGTGAACTACAGTTGACTTCTGTTCTTGAAATTAAAAAATCCTATCCAATATATTTGTGATTGAATAAGGGATAGAAAGAGGAAGTAAGAAGTGTGAAAGAGAGAAAGAGAATGAATGAGAGAGTGAGAATAAAGGTACATTATTAGAAAAATTACTAAGCTGTCTCCTGCTTTTATTGTTGCCATGACACCATAAAATGTTAAAAATTGCATCGAAACTGTGATTTTGGGGGGCAAGGCTACTCGTAATTGTCAGTTACAGCCCCAGAGAATCCATACATATTGTATAAGGGTTGAGGAGATAAATAATGCCTCTGAAATGGGTAATTGAGAAGATGTATAGTAATTTTATCCTTTAACTCTTATTTTTGCTTGTTGGGTAATGACAAACTGCAAAATATACTTACTTATACAAAATTTAAGCAAACTTTAATTTGAAAGCATTGGAAAGAAAAGTATAAACACATCTGGTTTAGAAAGTAACACACATGCAGGGGCACATGGGAACTTGAGGGAGCCTGTTATATTGATATTTATGTAAATAAAGTGATTAGCATTAAGCATTCCCTTGTGACTTTTAACTACTTAAGATATCTCCCATCAGAACTCCTAATCTAAACTGTACAGTATGAAGAATTCAGAAGACTCTACATCCAGTTAAAATAATATAAACTAGTATAGATTCACCAAGGGATTGTTAAAAATCCATGACATCTGGGAAATGTTCCAGAGTCCAAACTGGAGACTCTGAGTTTGAAACATTTACAGAAGTAGAATATTCTCAGCTAGCATGCAAATGGGACTTACACAGATGATTTAACCAAAGTGATTGATCCTGGTACTTTTGGAATGAAATCCTGGAAAACCTTTGTTTCTGGATTTTTTGTTACAAGCAAAAAACATTTTGAGGGAGGACAATAATACAAATGCCTACATGAGTGAGGCATGTAACTAACTGGCAGAATCAGTGTACTTACTGTGAGTGTTTAACTAATTTTCTAGTCCCAGCAAATGGACTAGAAGAATTAATTTCAGTTTTCTCCACTTTAAAGTGGGTATTTTAACAGTGTCAGCCTAATTTGGGCTTCTCATGTGGCTGAGTAGTAAAGAAACTGTTTTTGGATGGTGGAGATGTAGGATCAATCCTTGGATTGGGAAGATCCCCTGGAGAGGGAAAAAGCAATCCACTCCAGTATTCTTGCCAGGGAAATCACATGGACAGAGAAGCCTGGCAGGCTATAGTCCATGGGGTCACAAAAGATTCTGACATGATTTAGTGACTAAACAACAACACAATAAAGACACTCTGCCTTTGTGATCAGCCACAATCACTGAAATCCCAGACTCTCAGAAGGAAAGTAGGTATTTAAAATTAACTGCATTGTTTGTATACAATCTAGAAAGGTTGGACAACACATTCACTGATTCATACACAAAAGCAATCTACTACTCAGGGAAAATTTAAAAAGCTAGCTAAGGGTCAGCCTTGGAAGCAGGATTTTCTGATAAACAGCCCTTCCGTGTTGGCCCTTGCCTACGTGTCCACCAATGTGCCAGTTGTTTAAAAAATACCCACCTATAACACTACATGCCTACAGATCTGTTGTATGCCATATATGAAAAAGACAATAAAGTTGTCTTCAAATTATTGATATTTAAATGCTATTGACCTTCACTTAAGTAAAAGCCTTTTAAATTAATGTATTGAAGAGAACAATAAAATCAGATATGTCCTTCAGGGAAATGTACCACAGCCAAATCGAAGTACATAAAATGACTCTTGATCATACAACTCAACAGCTAAAAAGCAAACAATCTGATTAAAAAATGGGCAAAAGATCTGAATAGACATTTTTCCAAAGACACACAGATTGCCAACAGGTACATAAAAAGGGGCTCAACATCATAAATATTCAGAAAAGTGCAAATCAAAACCACAGTGAGATAGTACCTCACAACTGTTAGAATGGCTATAGTCAAAATGATAAGGAATAACAAGTGCTAGCATGGATACTAGTGGGAATGCAAATTGGTGACACCACTATGGAAAACACTATGGAGGTTTCTCAAACATTTAAAAATAGAACTACCATGTGATCCAGAAATTGCACTTCTGGACATTTCCAAAGCAAATGAAAATAGTAATTTGAAGAGATACATGCACTTCAATATTCATAGCAGCATCATTTGCAATTGCCAAGATATGGGGACAACCTAAGTGTATATAGATGAATGAGTGAATAAATAAAATATTAAATACACATATAATATATAAATTATTCAACCACCATAAAAGGAAATCCTGCCATCTGTGACAATAGGGATGGGCCTTAAGTGTATTAAGTGAAAAAAGTCAGATGGAGAAAGGTGAATAACATATGATTGCACTTACATATAGAATATAAACAAACTCAGATACAGAAAACAGATCGGTGGTTGTCAGAGCTGAAGAGTGGCAAGGTGGATCAAATGGGTGAAGGTGGTTAAAAGATACAAACTTGCAGTCATAAACTAAGTCTTGGGGATTTAATAGACAGTAAAGGATTCCTGGGTGGAGCATGGTGAAGAATTTGTCTGCAAATGCAGGAGACACAGGAGATGAGGATCAAAAAGATCCCTCAGAGTAGGAAATGGCAAACCACACCAGTAATCTTGCCTATGGACAGAGAAATCTGACAAACCACCCCAGTAATCTTGCCTATGGACAGAGAAGTCTGACAGGCTACAGTCCATGGACTCACAAAAAGTCGAACATGACTGAAAATGCATGCACACATATCAGAGTCTACCTAAAAGAGAGCACTTTTAATTGAAAGTCGCTAAGATAATAGATTTGAAACGTTCTCACTACAACAACAACAAAAACTATGTGTAGTGGTGATAAATAGCTAGATTTATGATGGTGATCATTTATATATATATATATATATATATAATCATTACATTCTACACCTGAAACTAATATAGTTCAGGCACTCAGTCATGTCTGACTCTTTGCGACCCAAATGGACTGGAGCACACCAGGCTTCCCCATCCTTCACCAACACCCAGAGCTTGCTCAAACTTATATTCATTGAGTTGCTGATGCCATCCAACAGTCTCATTCT
The DNA here is from genome assembly GCA_006408675.1 of Madoqua kirkii. Lineage (NCBI taxonomy): Eukaryota > Metazoa > Chordata > Mammalia > Artiodactyla > Bovidae > Madoqua > Madoqua kirkii. The sequence goes on along the minus strand of SJYC01075084.1, from coordinate 112 downwards.
CAGTCATCCCCTTCTCCTCCCTCCTTCAATTTTTCCTAACATCACAGTCTTTTCCAGAGTCGGTTCTTCACATCAGGTGGCTATTGGAGTTTCAACTTCAGCATTAGTCTTT
>SJYC01075082.1:0-19154 GCA_006408675.1 Madoqua kirkii | reverse complement strand
TGACATATCATTTTTAAGGGTACAGATGAAAATAAAAAGGCAAAGTCAACATGAATTTCTGATTAAAGAAAATATCAGTGATATTCAATGAAAATTATAAAAAAAAGTATTTTTTTATTTCTGAAAAACTTAAAACCACTCAATAAAATTAATAAGATTTATGCACCTATATCTGAAGAATTTTAAGTCACTCAATGAAGTATATTTATAATAAATAACATTTATGACCTTAATAATTTTCATGTGGTAGCTAGTCTCACAATATGGTCTTCTCACTGAATATACCTCTTTGTGTTCACATACTTGCGTAGTATTCTTCACTAGAATCTGGGCTGGTCCTATGCTTATTTTTAATCAATAGATCACAGTGAAGCTGATTCATAATGAGAGTTGGGACTCTTGGAACGCTTGCTGTTGTCATGTAGCCTCACAATCCCACCCACAATTTTCTGCTAAAAGCCCAGACCAGACGGGTCTCATAGTCTAAAGTTCACATAGTCACTTTAGCCGATAGCACAGGCTGAGATCAGAGTCAATAACAAGTATTAGTTTTCAGTAATGTGAGTGGGTACATCTTGGACATTCGGTTGAATTAAACCCTTAATGTCCCAGTTATCTGACGGCCGCTGCCTAAGAACACAGTGCTCAGCTGAATTCAGTCCAGCCACCGAACCATGAGAGACAATGCTTTGCTTAATGGTATTTTTAGCTAGTAAGGTTTCAGATGATTTGTTATACAACAGAAATGACTGGAAGAGAAATCAGTATCTAGAGTGGGGTGATACAACTAAAAAAAAACCAACAACCTTTATATGACTTTCGTTTTAGGATTGGATAGCTAGTGGAGGCCTGAAGGGCATGGAGAGGATTATTTTCAATGGGATAATAATTATGGAAGCTGCAAGGAAAGTAATAAATTTTGTTTTAGAATCTGTAAGAAATGTTACTCCTGCCATACAAGAGAGGAATTTAGAAAAATGTTGCTTGGGATAAAATAGAAAATATATTAAATAAACTGGTATATTTGGCTAAGAGTTCCACTCAGTTGCAAGCACTAACTGGTTTTCTTTAGCTGCATATGATGAGGTAGGGTTATTTAGAAATAAGCTAAAAATTGTTCCATTTTCAGTAAAATTTAGAAGAAGTAAAAAGAAGTCAGGAATTTCTCAGTTTTAAAAAAATGCATCATATTCTTAGCCTTTTTCAATGGAAAAAGGTTCTCAGAGTAAAAAAAAAAAAAAAGCCCCTGGGATAAAGACCATCTCAACAGCATGACTGTAGAAACCTTTGTTAAGACTTCAGAAAGATTTAAGGACTATCTCATAGAACTTCTTAATATTTAAAATTACTTTTAAGAATTTTAATTTTAAGAGCATTGCTCCAACACATCCTGACAAGGAAAGATCCTGAGTTAAAGCAATAGGTAGCCACAGGCTTTGTCTAATGATTGAATTCTATGATATTCATAGGAAAACCACAAGGGCTCTCAAGAGTACAGTATTTGAGGACATATTGTTAGCTTGTGCCAAAATAGGGAAAGTTCAAAATGAATTCAACCCTTTGGGTCTTGACCTATATATAGGTAGGAATCAGGCTAAGAAAGGCACACAGCTGCAAATTTTTTGTAAAAAGGGAAGGTATTAAAAAGTAGAAGAGAAAGTGGAGTCAAGAGTCCAGAGGGTAGAATTAAGAGCCTAGATATGAATAACAACCATCTAGAAGATGTGGAGAGTAACTTATAGGGAACAATACTGAGATCTAACCAATGAGATGGTGACGTGCACTGGCTAGGTTTGAGACTTGCTGTGTATAGGCTATTGCTATGTGGTCTCATTCCTACCGCTCTTGGATAAGAATGACTATTGAATTTATCCTGTTCCTACATCACCACTGTATGCTGAGAGTGTGTCTTTTCATTGAGATGAATGCAGATTGAGAGAAACAATATTTCAGAAATAACATAGCAGAAACCATTTTGTAAAGGCTGAATAATTGTCCCTACACCCTGACCCTTGGAACCTATGAATATATTATTACATGGCAAAAGGGACTTCACAGATGAGCATGAGTTTTAAAATGGAGAAAGTATCCTGGATTATTATGGTGAGCCCAAGGGAATCACAGGTTTCTTATAAAAGGGAGGCTGGAAGTCGGGGGGAAAAGACATCATGCCACGGATTTAAAGATAAGCAAGGAACCACAGGTCAAAGAATGCAGATTGTCTTTACAAGCTGGAAAGGCAAAAATAAATAAATAAATAAAATTGCCCAAAAACCTCAAGAAGGGATATGCCCCTTCCAACACCTTGGCTGTAGATTTTTAATCATCATATCCAAGAGGAAAAAACCTTTGTGTTGTTTTAAGCCATTAAATTTGTAGTGATTTGTTACAGAAACAATAACTATCCTTATATTCCTGCCCTGCCCTTACCCATGGATTGCAGCCTGTTTCAGCTGCTTCTGCCTCCTGAGCTCAGTGGGGTGGCGGGAGTCTGCTTGGGCTCTAACCTGCTGTCCATGGTCAACATATCCTCAGACAAGGAGCTACAGTTACTACAATCCTCACTACCCATGTTTTCCTTCTCTAATAAATTGCATTCATGAGCTGAAAAACAATCCTCCTCTATGTTATTCAGTTTTACGGTTCTTTACATTGAAACAGCTAGTCTAGTACTAATAACTCTGTCTCTGCCAAAAGCAAAAGGCATTTCTACTTCTAAATGAACATTAAGTCTATTTTTAAACTTAAATTTCTCTAAGTATTGTGACTCAATTTAGGAAATAATTAGGGCATAATAAATCTTCCTGTCCAGGAAAATATTACGTTTTTATATGTTTTTTGTAAAAATTGGAGTTACCACTTAATGGTCTTGATCTTCAGGCAGTATGCTAAAAGCCAAATACACAATCCATATAACAATGGTGTATTTTATAGATGAGGAGTCAGAAGATAGCAGATATTGAAATTTTTAAAACCACTGGCTTTGAAACTATGTTTTCTTCACATCCAGCCTCAACAAGTTATTAACTATGATCTTAGGCACATTATTTTTCATTTTTCTGTACTTCAGTTCCCTCATTTGTAAAAAGGACATGATATTATCCAACTCATAGAACTGCTAAGAAGATTAATTTAAATAATAAGCGTTTACAATACCATCTACCTCAAGAAAGTATCAATAATGTTACTTGCTGTTGTTTAGTCACTAAGTCATGTCTGACTCTGCCACCCCATGGGCTTCCAGGCTCCTCTGTCCATGGGATTTTTTCAGGTGAGAATACTGGAGTAGATTGCTATTTCCTCCTCTAGGGGATCTCCCTGAGCCAAGGATCAAATACACGTCTTCTATATCTCCTGCATTGCAGATGGATTCTTTACACATTGAGCTATCATGAAAGCCCAAATGTTAGCTATTACAGGTATATTTCAGGTTCAAATCCAAGTCTTATATGATACCAAAGTCTCATACTTAGCCACTTGCCACTGTATTTTGTCTTTTATATACTCTGTTCCCTGGATTGTTTCAATTTTTGATGCCATTGTAAAAAGCATCTGACTTTTTTTATAATTTCATTTTATCCAAACTGGCTATTTCTGATACATAGAAAATATATGTATGTTACAATTAGAAGCCTTTCTAAAGTCTATTATTTCAAATAGCTTTCTGATTGAAATCCTTAAGTTTCCTGGGCAAGCAATTACATATTACACAAACAATAATAATCTTCTTCAAATTCTTATGTTTTATTTCTCTCTCCTAAGTATTGAAATGATTAAAACTTCAGAACACTGTTAAATAGATGTGATATAAAGAGCATATTTCTTTAGCTCCTGACTTTAATCAAGATGAGTAATTTTTCACTGTTGAGTGTGTTTAAAGTGTGTTTAACTTTCTCCCATATAATCAAAAACAATGTTTAAATTAACTTATTCCCTACATATTTTGAGGGAATCAAATCACACGAATTTGATTATTTCAACTTGATTAAAGTGAATAAAGTTTTTCAATATTATCTTAGAGAATTGTCTTATGTACTGTTTATATTGTCATCACCATTCAGTAAACACATAAAACACATTAATAACAATAATCATTAAACATTACACCCTTTTGATAGCCCAAGAATTCTTCTAAACATTTTGATACTTGTTTTGTTTAATTTTTACAAGAATTCTATGAATTGGGGAATATTCTAGTCTACATTTTATAGCTGAATAAATCAAAGTGCAAGTGGCTATAAATCTTGCCAGACTTTACTCACCTGGGAAATATACCATTTGGAATTTGAGCTAATCACATGACTCTAGAACTTGAGTGTTTTAATATTTCATTCTATTTAATTTTGATTGCTCAAGTAGCAGTGAGCTAAGCTAGTCTCAGGAAGGCTAAGTCTAAATCCTTTTGCAAAATGCTTCCCAGTTATATCGGTATCTTTAAGAAGGACTCTCACACATTTACTTCAGTGACTCTGGTGTTGTCAGTTACTATGCAGTGTTTACTTTGTTCTTTCTTCTTTCTCTCATTTTGCTACCAAAACCATTAGAAAAAAAACAGATTTTGTTTAAACTCAACAGACTGAACCTATATGTGTACTTTTACTCTCTCTGTATGGGAGATGTCAACGTAAAATAGGAAGCTAAAATGGAAAAGTGGTAACTGATTAAACAAACCAGAAGAAAGTAAAAATCCGATTAACTATAGTAGGTGGCAGTCAGGTGTGAGGTGTTTGTGTGAAGTCGGGTGTGATGTGATGTGTGTGTGTGTGTGTGTGTGTGTGTGTGTGTGTGTGTGTTAGGGAAGGAGTGGAACTGGAGTTGAAAGCCAGAATTGATGCAGAAAGTTCCAGAAAGGCTTCAAGGATAAGGGCTGTAACACCTTCTAGGGTTTATGACTCTTGGAAATCTAGGAAAACTAAACATTGAAATACTTGTTTTTGGTTTAGACTGCCTTCTGTTGTGTTTGCAAATTGAAATCATTGTGTTTGGTTCCCTGCCCACTTCTTACTGTCTGATGCATACTCCTTGCACTGGTCTTTTCCCACTATGTAATCAGACCTTATGGGCAGTATCTGAGTTCAGGAGTTAAGGTTAAAAAGTGGCCTGCCGACTTGCTTTTTCTCTATCATCCTGTTTCTTGCCTAAGCAAAACAAAACAAAATCCAAATAAGTATTTTAGTTTACCTAGTTTACTAATGGGCTTTCCTGGTGGCTCAGACAGTAAGGAATCTGTCTGCATTGGAGGAGACCCAGGTTCGATTCCTGGGTTGCAAAGACCACCTGGAGAAGGGAATGGCTACCCACTTCAGTATTCTTGCCTGGAGAATCCAGTTTATTAAAGACTATATTCATGAGACAGTCTCTCAGTAAAAATCTCACAGATGATTCTTTTGATTACTTTTTGTCTTCCAGGCATGTAAGTCCCTCTGAAATTCTTTACAAAAGTGACCATAAGAACGCCAAAGACTAAATTCAAGAATTCAAATATTGTCATCTGCTTTCCTTTCTTATTTGATGCCCAGCAATATAGAATTATCCATAGTATTCACATATAATTTTATTAATTTATTTTCCAAATCTACAGTTATGTCCCTTTTTTCATAATTAATTCTGTGTTTGGTTGTTCATCTTTTTGCAATATTGGTCTAGTAGAAATTCCTCCTTCTGTCTTTTTAGTAATGAATGCATTTTTTCCTAAGATTTACCTTTGATTACTGCTATCTTACTCTGCAACCACTGTTGAACCCATCCTCTTATTTTAAAGTCAAAGAAAACATTTTTTACTAACAATTTATTTTCAGTCATATAAGAAATATGACTAACATCTATCCTATTACTTTAGCAATTTTTGAAATATTTTCCTTCAACATGACTTATGCTTTGGTACAATATTGTAATCAGTCCATTCTATTTCTTAGCATTAGCAATACAATTTTCCAAAAATATCATTTATGATACAACACTGCCTTGGTACTTTTTAATATTTGGCTCTTTGTCTAAAATTTTTAGAAGGCTGTATAATCCAATCTATAAAACAAGGTTGTGCACTTTACGTGAGATCCAAATAACAAGTATAATTTTCTCACTCAATAAGTGTTATTAGAAATAGAATCTCCAACTACATTAATAAAAGAGGACAGTGTACTAAATCAGTTAGAAACATTTAGAGTCAGATTGACCCAGGGATACTTCGAGGTCCTTCTTACCTATCTGTTTCTTCCATTATTTGGACCAGGCATTCTACCTACCTGATAGACCAAGGATTTTCAACACAGAATGTAGCTGTGCACTCTGTACACACACATGGTCTGTAGGGTGTGCTGAGCTGCTCAGCTATGTCTGACTCTTTGTGATACCATGAGCTATAGTCCACCAGGCTCCTCTCTCCATGGGGATTCTCCAGACAAGAATAACTCGAGTGGGTTGCGTGCCCTTTTCTAGGAGATCTTTCTAACACAGAGATTGAGCCCAGGTCTCCTGCATTGCAGGCAGAGTCTTTACAATCTAAGCCACCAAGGAAGCCCCTTAGAATATTTTAAATGATTCTAATGAGGAACTTTCAAACAGGACACATTTCAAGCCCAACTTAAGACTAATTAAATGAGAATTCATACTTAATTCCTTAGATATTCTATTGAACAACCAGAGTTAAGAATCATTGTTATATCCTTTAGTTGGTAGGCTCAAACTAGTGACTATATTCTCTAGTACAAAATGTATTAACCAATATTCAAACAAAAAACTTTTCATATACAAATGTGTGTGTGTGTCTATGTATGGATGATGTGATATTATATGGTAATAAAAGAAGATATGGGGTGAGAGGTGGGAGGGCAATTCAGGATTGGGAGCTCGTGTACACCCATGGTGGATTAATGTCAATGTATGGAAAAACCAATACTGTATTGTAAAGTAAATAAAGTAAAAATAAAATTAAAAAAAAAAGAACATAATTTTTAAAAAAAGAAGATGAAAAGAGTACTGAGTTCATTATGATCCAAACAGTGAAGAAATGAGATGAGGCAATTTTGATGGGAAAATAAGCTCCTAGTAAAGCTGAATATCTCAATAAAGCCAGAGTATTTCAATTAGAAATTAGCTACTGAGCAAACCTCTGGGAATAATAGTATGTGACACTACAAAGTATCCCAGAATAGTACAAGAAAAAGTCATGCCTTCAAGAAGGTTGTAAGGGAGATTGAGATACAAATATAACATGGAGAAAATTATTACAAAATTAAATTCTAACTAAAGATATTGTTTGGGTTTCCCTGATGGCTCAGTGGTAAAGAATCTACCTGCTATGCAGGGGAGGCAGGTTAGATCCCTGGGTGTGGAAGATCCCGTGGAGGAGGAAATGGCAACCCATTCTAGTTTCTTGCCTGAAAAATCTCACGGATAGAAGAGTCTGGCGGGCTACAGTCCACAGGGTCACAAAGAATTGGTCAGGACTGAGTGCCTGAGTGCACACATACTCAAGGATATTGAGTAAATATCAGAAATAATTCCACAAAGCTCGTAATCCAGAGTCAGCCTGACACAGCATCAAGCAGCTTACGGAAGAGGCAGCATTACTGGGCTTGAAGGATCATTAAGCTTTAAATAGATAAAGAAAAAAAGATGCATGTTCAAAATAGGAGGGACAGAAAGAGCTGTGTATATGCTGAGGAGCTGAAATCATCTCTGCTGATTTACATTGTGTATGTTACAAAGTTCTGGGGAGAGTGGAAAATAGTGATATAAACATGGAGACAAGATAAACTTGCAAATCTATATATCTAATATTTATCATGGTGATCTTTTTTTAATACCAGTGTATTTAACCATTCTGTCCCTTGAATTACTCAGAAGATTGTATACAATGACATCTATGGTATGTAACGGTAATTCATTAAATATATATTAATATATATGCATATTTACAGTTCAGTGGTAATTGAGAATAAAGCTTTAATACTTTTATAAACAATAATACATTATTAGTTTACATATATTATAAATACAACAATTAATATATTAGCAACATAATTACAGAAATTATAAATAAAATTAATGCAATTATACTACAGTCAGGCTAAACTCCTTTCCATAAATTAAACATTACTTATTGCACTTGTATTTTTGTTTGTCTTGTTTTTGTTTTTTCTTAGTATATTTTTCCCTGATATTATCATGGCTTAATCTTTCTCATATTTCAAGGGCAATGTGTTCTCTTGAAGGAAGCCTTTGCTGACTTGCATATCAACTAATATTGTATGCTCATAGTTGCTACGCTCAGAGAAGGCAATGGCACCCCACTCCAGTACTCTTGCCTAGAAAATCCCAAGGACGGAGAAGCCTGGTAGGCTGCAGTCCATGGGGTCGCGAAGTCAGACACGACTGAATGACTTCACTTTCATTTTTACTTTCATGCATTGGAGAGGGACATGGCAACCCACTCCAGTGTTCTTGCCTGGAGAAACCTAGGGATAGGGGAGTCTGGTGGGCTACCATCTATGGGGTCGCACAGAGCTGGACACGACTGAAGTGACCTAGCAGCAGCAGCAGCAGCAGCAGCAGTTGCTACATTAGTCCGCCTCTGCTTCCTTTAGAGCAGTCAACATGATGGGTTTGTGCTTGTTTCTACTCCTGTGTTTGTCCAATCTCCACAGTTATTGTTTAGTTGCTCAGTCACATCAACTTTTTACAACCCCACAGACTGCAGCATGTCAGACTTCCCTGTCCATCCCCAGCTCTCACAGCTTGCTCAAACTTATGTCCATTGAGTCAGTGATGCCATCCTGCCATCTTATCCTCTGTCATCCACTTCTCCTCTTGCCCTCTATCTTTCCCAGCATCAGGGTCTTTTTCAGTAAGTCAGCTCTTTGTATCAAGTGGCAAGCTTCAGCATCAGTCCTTCCAATGAATATTCAGGGTTGATTTCCTTTAGGATTGACTGGTTTGATCTTCTTGCAGTCCAACGGACTCTCAAGAGTCTCTTCCAACACTGCAGTTAAAAAGCATCAATTCTTCAGTGCTCAGCCTTTTTTATGGTACTAACATCTATCCTATTACTTTAGCAATTTTTGAAATATTTTCCTTCAACATGACTTATGCTTTGGTACAATATTGTAATCAGTCCATTCTATTTCTTAGCATTAGCAATACAATTTTCCAAAAATATCATTTATGCTACAACACTGCCTTGGTACTTTTTAATATTTGGCTCTTTGTCTAAAATTTTTAGAAGGCTGTATAATCCAATCTATAAAACAAGGTTGTGCACTTTACGTGAGATCCAAATAACAAGTATAATTTTCTCACTCAATAAGTGTTATTAGAAATAGAATCTCCAACTACATTAATAAAAGAGGACAGTGTACTAAATCAGTTAGAAACATTTAGAGTCAGATTGACCCAGGGATACTTCGAGGTCCTTCTTACCTATCTGTTTCTTCCATTATTTGGACCAGGCATTCTACCTACCTGATAGACCAAGGATTTTCAACACAGAATGTAGCTGTGCACTCTGTACACACACATGGTCTGTAGGGTGTGCTGAGCTGCTCAGCTGTGTCTGACTCTTTGTGATACCATGAGCTATAGTCCACCAGGCTCCTCTCTCCATGGGGATTCTCCAGACAAGAATAACTCGAGTGGGTTGCGTGCCCTTTTCTAGGAGATCTTTCTAACACAGAGATTGAGCCCAGGTCTCCTGCATTGCAGGCAGAGTCTTTACAATCTAAGCCACCAAGGAAGCCCCTTAGAATATTTTAAATGATTCTAATGAGGAACTTTCAAACAGGACACATTTCAAGCCCAACTTAAGACTAATTAAATGAGAATTCATACTTAATTCCTTAGATATTCTATTGAACAACCAGAGTTAAGAATCATTGTTATATCCTTTAGTTGGTAGGCCTCAAACTAGTGACTATATTCTCTAGTACAAAATGTATTAACCAATATTCAAACAAAAAACTTTTCATATACAAATGTGTGTGTGTGTCTATGTATGGATGATGTGATATTATATGGTAATAAAAGAAGATATGGGGTGAGAGGTGGGAGGGCAATTCAGGATTGGGAGCTCGTGTACACCCATGGTGGATTAATGTCAATGTATGGAAAAACCAATACTGTATTGTAAAGTAAATAAAGTAAAAATAAAATTAAAAAAAAAAGAACATAATTTTTAAAAAAAGAAGATGAAAAGAGTACTGAGTTCATTATGATCCAAACAGTGAAGAAATGAGATGAGGCAATTTTGATGGGAAAATAAGCTCCTAGTAAAGCTGAATATCTCAATAAAGCCAGAGTATTTCAATTAGAAATTAGCTACTGAGCAAACCTCTGGGAATAATAGTATGTGACACTACAAAGTATCCCAGAATAGTACAAGAAAAAGTCATGCCTTCAAGAAGGTTGTAAGGGAGATTGAGATACAAATATAACATGGAGAAAATTATTACAAAATTAAATTCTAACTAAAGATATTGTTTGGGTTTCCCTGATGGCTCAGTGGTAAAGAATCTACCTGCTATGCAGGGGAGGCAGGTTAGATCCCTGGGTGGGGAAGATCCCCTGGAGGAGGAAATGGCAACCCATTCTAGTTTCTTGCCTGAAAAATCTCACGGATAGAAGAGTCTGGCGGGCTACAGTCCACAGGGTCACAAAGAATTGGTCAGGACTGAGTGCCTGAGTGCACACATACTCAAGGATATTGAGTAAATATCAGAAATAATTCCACAAAGCTCGTAATCCAGAGTCAGCCTGACACAGCATCAAGCAGCTTACGGAAGAGGCAGCATTACTGGGCTTGAAGGATCATTAGGCTTTAAATAGATAAAGAAAAAAAGATGCATGTTCAAAATAGGAGGGACAGAAAGAGCTGTGTATATGCTGAGGAGCTGAAATCATCTCTGCTGATTTACATTGTGTATGTTACAAAGTTCTGGGGAGAGTGGAAAATAGTGATATAAACATGGAGACAAGATAAACTTGCAAATCTATATATCTAATATTTATCATGGTGATCTTTTTTTAATACCAGTGTATTTAACCATTCTGTCCCTTGAATTACTCAGAAGATTGTATACAATGACATCTATGGTATGTAACGGTAATTCATTAAATATATATTAATATATATGCATATTTACAGTTCAGTGGTAATTGAGAATAAAGCTTTAATACTTTTATAAACAATAATACATTATTAGTTTACATATATTATAAATACAACAATTAATATATTAGCAACATAATTACAGAAATTATAAATAAAATTAATGCAATTATACTACAGTCAGGCTAAACTCCTTTCCATAAATTAAACATTACTTATTGCACTTGTATTTTTGTTTGTCTTGTTTTTGTTTTTTCTTAGTATATTTTTCCCTGATATTATCATGGCTTAATCTTTCTCATATTTCAAGGGCAATGTGTTCTCTTGAAGGAAGCCTTTGCTGACTTGCATATCAACTAATATTGTATGCTCATAGTTGCTACGCTCAGAGAAGGCAATGGCACCCCACTCCAGTACTCTTGCCTAGAAAATCCCAAGGACGGAGAAGCCTGGTAGGCTGCAGTCCATGGGGTCGCGAAGTCAGACACGACTGAATGACTTCACTTTCATTTTTACTTTCATGCATTGGAGAGGGACATGGCAACCCACTCCAGTGTTCTTGCCTGGAGAAACCTAGGGATAGGGGAGTCTGGTGGGCTACCATCTATGGGGTCGCACAGAGCTGGACACGACTGAAGTGACCTAGCAGCAGCAGCAGCAGCAGCAGCAGTTGCTACATTAGTCCGCCTCTGCTTCCTTTAGAGCAGTCAACATGATGGGTTTGTGCTTGTTTCTACTCCTGTGTTTGTCCAATCTCCACAGTTATTGTTTAGTTGCTCAGTCACATCAACTTTTTACAACACCACAGACTGCAGCATGTCAGACTTCCCTGTCCATCCCCAGCTCTCACAGCTTGCTCAAACTTATGTCCATTGAGTCAGTGATGCCATCCTGCCATCTTATCCTCTGTCATCCACTTCTCCTCTTGCCCTCTATCTTTCCCAGCATCAGGGTCTTTTTCAGTAAGTCAGCTCTTTGTATCAAGTGGCAAGCTTCAGCATCAGTCCTTCCAATGAATATTCAGGGTTGATTTCCTTTAGGATTGACTGGTTTGATCTTCTTGCAGTCCAACGGACTCTCAAGAGTCTCTTCCAACACTGCAGTTAAAAAGCATCAATTCTTCAGTGCTCAGCCTTTTTTATGGTCCAGCTCTCACCTTCATACATGACTACTGGAAGAACAGTAGCTTTGACTATATGTATCTTTGTCAGCAAAGTGATGTCTGTGCTTTTTCATATGCTCTCTAGGTTTGTCATAGTTTTTCCTCCAAGGAATAAGCATCTTTTAATTTCATGGCTGCAGTAACCACCCACAGTGATTTTGGAGCCAAAAAAACTAACATCTGTCACTGTTTCCATTCCTTTCTTATGGTCCAGCTCTCACATTCATACATGACTACTGGAAGAACAGTAGCTTTGACTATATGTATCTTTGTCAGCAAAGTGATGTCTGTGCTTTTTCATATGCTCTCTAGGTTTGTCATAGTTTTTCCTCCAAGGAATAAGCATCTTTTAATTTCATGGCTGCAGTAACCACCCACAGTGATTTTGGAGCCAAAAAAACTAACATCTGTCACTGTTTCCATTGTTCCCCCATCTATAAGCTTTGACGTGATGGGACCAGATGCAATGATCTTTGCTTTTGAATATTAAGTTTCAAGCCAGCTTTTTCATTCCCCTGTTTCACTTTCATCAAGAGGCTCTTTAGTTCCTCTTCACTTTCTGGCATAAGGGTGGTGTCACCTGCATATCTGAGGTTATTGATTTTTCTCTTGGCAATCTTGATTCCAGCTTGTGATTCATCCAGCCTGGCATTTCACATGATGTACTCTGCATATACATTAAATAAACAGGGTGACAATATACAGCCTTGATGCATTCTCTTTCCCAATTTTGAACCAGTCTGTTGTTCCATGCTTGGTTCTAACTGCGGTTCTTGACCTGCATACAAGTTTCTCAGGAGACAGTTAATGTGGTCTGGTATTCCCATCTCTCTAAGGATTTTCCACAATCTGTTGTGATTTACACAAAGGTTTTACATAGTCACTGAAGTAGAAGTAGATGCTTTTTTGGAATTGTTTTGCTTTGTTAATGATCCAGCAGATGCTGGCAATTTGATGTCTGGTTCCTCTGCCTCATCTAAATCCACCTGTACAATCTGGAAGTTCTCAGTTCACATGATGGCAAAGTCTAGCTTGCAGGATTTTGAGCGTGACCTTGCTAGCATTACTTTACTAGCATGTGAAATAAGTGCCATTGTGCAGTAGTCTGAACATTCTTTGGCATTGTCCTTCTTTGAGATTGGAATGAAAACTGACCTTTTCCAGTGCTGCGGCCACTGCTGAGTTTTTCAAATTTGCTGGCATATTGAGTGCAGCACTTTCATAGCATCACCTTTTAGGATTTGAAATAGCTCAACTGGAATTCCATCACCTCCACTAGCATGGTTCATAGTGATGCTTCCTAAAGCCCACTTGATTTCATACACAAGGATGTCTGGCTCTAGGTGAGTGATCACATCATCATGGTTTTCCAGGTCATTAATATCTTTTTTGTATAGTTCTTTTGTGTATTCTTGCTACCTGTTCTTAATATCTTCTGCTTCTGTTAGGTCCATACCATCCTTTTTTTGTGTCCTTTATTGTGCCTATCTTTGTCTGAAATATTCCCTTGGTATCTCTGCTTTTCTTGAAGAGGTCTCTAGCCTTTCCCATTCTATTGTTTTCCTCCATTTTCACTGTTCACTTAGGAAGGCTTTCTTATCTGTCCTTGCTTTTCTTTGGAATGCCTCATGATGGGCATCTTTCTTTTTCTCTTTTGCCTTTCAATTATCTTTTTTTTTTTTCAAGCAATTTGTAAAGCATCCTCAGACAACCATTTTGCCTTTTTACATTTCTTTTCCTTGGGGATGGTTTCAATCACTGCCTCCTATACAGTGTTACAAACCTCCTCCATCCATAGATCTTCAGGCATTCTATCAGATCTAATCCCTTGAATCTATTTATCATTTCCACTGTATAATCATAAAGAATTTGATTTATGTCATATCTAAATGGCCTAATGGTTCTCCCTACTTTCTTCAATTTAAGTCTGAATTTTGCAATAAGGGGTTCATGATCTCAGGCATTGTCAGTTCCCAGTCTTGCTTTTGCTGACCCTAGAGAGCTTCTCCATCTTCTGTTGCAAAGAATATAATCAATCTGATTAGGGTACTGACCATCTGATGATGTTCATGTGTAGAGTCGTCTCTTGCATTATTGGAAGAGGGTGTTTTCTAAGTGTGTTCTCTTGGCAAACTCCATTCTCCACATTAGAATGTAAATACTAGGAGTACTGCAACCAAGTCTATCTTATACAGCAGTGAGCCTTTTGAGTCCAGCACAATTCTTAGCTCAGAGAGAAACCAATGTATTGATTTTGCCATACATCAATATGAATCTGCCATGGGTATACATGTGTTCCCCATCCTGCACACCCCTCCAACCACCCTCCCCATACCATCCCTCTGGGTCATCCCAGTGCAACAGCTCTGAGCATCCTGTATCATGCATCGAACCTGGACTGGCAATTCGTTTCACATATGATATTATCCATGTTTCAATGCCATTCTCCAAAATCATCCCACCCTTGCCCTCTCCCACAAAGTCCAAAAGACTGTTCTATACATCTCTGTCTCTTTTGCTGTTGTAAAGTATCTAGCCTCCAATTAAAATAAATAAGTTTATATTATAAAAAAATTTAAAAAATAATTAAGCAGATACAAGAAATCTACAATCATGTATCCCTCTTGTCTTTCAGTCATGCTTTCACCATATTATTTCTTTTTTTTTGCCCTGAATTAACAATCTATATTAAGAATGACCTAAGTAAATTATACATATTCCACATTATCCTATGACAGTAAAGAAATACATAATCTTTCTTCTCATGATCTATGTGCTTATTTGTTAAGTTAAGCACCTTCCCTAGATCTATTTGAAGCTGTGGAGACAGAGCCCAAAGGCCAAGGGGAAAGGATAACTAGCAAGTAAAACTTCTTTCAATATGTACTAAAGCTCTCAGATCACTACTTTTGTAAGAATCCAATTTAAACTTGAACATTATTGAATTAAAATCTTTATAATTGAAATGTAAAAATCACAATTATTATTTTTACTGAATTCCCATTTTCAATAAAAAATATCTCCTTTTGAGACAAGAGAGGGATGGATCGCTGTAGCAAAGGAGAGTGATACTACATACAAATGTCAAATTGACATGAATGTGGATTTTTAATGTGATTTCCTGCTTTATAACAATGCTAATGTTTTATTGTTTTAGATTTCATTTTAAATGATCTTTAAAGTCTGTAAGTGTCACATTACGAACTTATGCCTTGGGTGGTTGTTACAGCAGAAGTAGAAATAAATTTCTTAAGATATTTCAGAACCCCCTCCAGCTTTTACCCTATTATTGCTACTAATATACTGCATAGAATAGTTTTACCACTCAGCTGGGAGTATAAGGAAATTGAAAACAAAATGCATGCCTTATGTGCTAAGTGCACTGCAATAAACCATGTTTGAATCCTGACCACCCAAGTAAATCAGATGCTAATGGGTTTTCCTATTTATTAATATTGTAAAATTGCCTTAAACATTCCTCTCAATTTGAGGAATTAAGGATAAGTTTTGCTCCCTTTTACTATCATAAAAAAATCATTTTGAAAAAATTTTTCAAATAAATATATGAACATACCCAGAACAAATAAAATGATTCTTTAAAATCATATTGTCCCCAAATCCTTCAGCAAATGCAATAATATTAAGGGTTTTGAAACCTTTAGAGCTAGTTTGCAAAGATGTAATAGACAGTTGTTGACATTGATACTGAAGCACAAGACATTTGTTTTGTTCTGTTTGTTGCCAGTTGGTTGCTGCTTTTTATGAAAGTTTACTTAGCCTTAGGCATAGAAAGGAATCAATAGCATGGATTTTAGCTACAGCCCCAGATATATAGCTAACAGAATAATTTGGTTGATTAGAAGTGAATAGATTAAATAGAGATTTTTCAAAAATAAGTGGTGGAAAAAATAATCCAAAACAAATATTCCAGTATCTGCACGTGTGCTCAGACACTGAGTCATGTTCAGCTCTTTGTGACCTCTAGGTTGGTAGCCTACAAGGCTCTTCTGTCCATAGGATTTCCCATGCCAGAAAAGTTGAGTAGGTTGCCATTTCCTTCTCCAGGGGATCTTCCCAACCCCGGATCAAACCCATATCTCCTGCACTGACAGGCAAATTCTTTACCAATTAGCCACAAAGGAAGCCCATTCTCATGTCTAGTGACCTGCAATTGCAGAGATAGCATTAATTGCATCTTTAAAATAATTACTAAGGTTTTAAAAACATTAAGTTCGGAAGTATCTAAGATTACATATGCAAGTTTTCATTAATTTGAGAGGCTATTATTTTTAAAATATATTTTCTATTATGCTTCAAAAGAGATAAGGTTTAATAAAATGAAAACTTTATTGTGATGTCAACTTTGGTGGGAAATTCAGAGATCTATTTTATGAGTTTTAGACATTTACTTTTTATACTTTTTCTCCTTTGCACAATTAGACTAAAGCTTTCCATCACTTCAATTCTGGTGTTTCTTACTCTTTCTCAAATTGTTTCTTAAATCTCTCAATTATTTCCATACTTTGGTTTCTGGCTTTTCCCTTCCAAACCAATGTCCTCTTCATGATTTACTTATCCTATAATACTCTTTAATACCAAGGTTTGATATATGTACCAAACTCTTCCCTCTACTTGTACTGCTCTTTTCCCTCTATTTAAGATTTTTTTTTATTTTCTTTCTTTTTATTTTTTGCTATGTCACTTCTGGGTGATTCCCAGTCATCTTCCTTATTGGTAGCTCAGACTATTCACACGAAGCCACATACTCCTGAATCCAACTGTTAATCTGACATCACCACTTGGACATATCTAAAATGTATGTAGGTAACATTACAACCTTAAATAGCTAAAACTGTTACTCATTCCCATCTCCTTAAATCTGCTCTAGACTTCCTTTTACCACAACCATTTTTACTTAGGACAAAATTCTTGGACTCACCATTGATTTCTCTGTTTCCTTACACCTCACATCCAACACAGCAGTATGTATTCTTAGATTTACCCCCAAAAACAGCAGAATTTATTTATTTACTTTTTCTTCAGCTGTGCAACACGACATGGTATCTTAGTTCTCCAACCAGGGAGTGAACCTGGGCAGGGAAAGTGCGGTGTCCTAACCACTGGACTGTCAGGGAATTCCCAAAAGAACAGCCAAAGATAACTTAAATTTCTATTGCTATAATCAAAGACATGGAATACTACAGGCTACTGAGACTACTTTTGACTAATTTTCCCCCATTGTTAACTTCCAACAGAACATAACACAACTTCTTCACACAATGAGAAATAACTCCTTTAGTCAAACATGAGGTCATAATAATTATCTGCTTAAAAGAGCCTTCAAATGAGTTTCTATTTCCACTAGAAAAAAAAAAAAATCAAACTTCCTATCATGGCCTTCAGGGATTTCAAGTTAGATTTAACCCTAACTTAAATGTCCAAGCTTATGTTCTTTCATCTGTTGTGTCCAGCCACACATCTACTCTATCCAGCTCTTTATTTGTGTCCTTTAACACATCAAATGTGCATTTGATCTCAAGATCTTTTGACTTATTGTTTCATCTACATGGAATGTTCTTTCCCTGGAACATATATGCCTGGATCCTTATCATCATATAAGTATCAAATCAAATAAAGTTGTCTCTATGCCAAGTATACACTTAGCAGAATGATATATATGGAAATATTTAAGGGTTCTGCCAACATTTCCTGAACTCAAATCTTAATCCTGTCATTTACTTGTGTAAAGGCACATGCAAATTAAAAATAAGAGGCTTAATTCTTCCTATTAAATACAAGGAAAGCCCTTTCTTTGAGCATTACATTTAGAAAACTTGCAACTGTAAGTTCTTTCTCTGTCTTTGAAAGTTTATGCAAAATGTTTAAAAAACTAAATAAGAAATAAGACCTTTGTCCGATTTATAACCTTATAACTAGGGCATGTCTTTCTCAAGGAACTGGGAGCCATCTCTTTGATATGTAACTATCACAGAAGAGGTATCTCTGTTTCCCATTTTCCTTAAAAGCTTAGGACTCTAACTTTGGCAAGTGCCACACTCCAAGTTGCAAAACTACCTCCTGTCATAAAGAGAAGTCAATTTTTCCTTTGGATAAGGCCAATTCATTGACAGAGAAGATCATCCTAAACATCAGGTGAACTTAGGGTGCAGTGTGTGATAAATGGTGTTTTCAAGTCTCCTTACTCAAGGGCTAGTTATTGCTTATCTTGAAGACACATCTATAATGGGTTGTATCTGCTTGGCTACAGATGGGTGAGATTTCTTTTTGCCTTTGCAATCTCTTAGCAGATTGCCTACAATGAGCATCACATTCTGGTTTTCTGCTCATTGAATGAATAAACTGTTTTCTTTCTCTTCCTCTTTTGGAGAAAATGGAGAGGTTTCCTGGGTTAGCAGGAAATTTTATTTTAATTATTTTCTCAATACTTACTAGCTATGAAACAACAAGTTACTTATTTAAAATATTTCTTCCTCATTTTCCTCATATGAACAGCCAGATTTAATAAAACCCCTTAAGTTCCTATAAGGAAACAAATTAATTAAACCATGGAAAGAAGGGTATCTATTACAGTAAAAGTGTTCAATAATTATTAGGTATTGTTACTATGCTAACAGCATAATACAATCCCTAGTAATATAAGAAAGTATCTTTATGCATTTTAATGCTCACCAGTTTATTATATGTCTCCTTCTTCAAAAAAGCTCTGCCAGTTTCTCCTTTAATGTATTTCAATTGCTTATTCATAATTATAAATATTTATTTACTGATGTAATAAGTAAATTTGAAGAAACAAATTAAAAGATGACAAACACTATTAAAAGGGAGGCATTTCTTCTACTTTTATTCACAGCCTGTTAGTAAGTCAGA
>SJYC01075076.1:0-10039 GCA_006408675.1 Madoqua kirkii | reverse complement strand
AATATAACTGATTCTTTCCCAGACTTATTTGAATATCAATAAGTAGTTATATAAATAATATTTATATATGAATGATATTTATACATATATACTCTTCATTAACACTCCAGATTACAACAACCCCTTCAGGATTATTCAAGATAGAACTTTTCCTTTCTCTTGTCCATCTAAGATTTTGATCCTGGTTTCCAAAAATAGCCTCTCTCTTCAAGCAAAATTTTGCCTTCCTAAGTAAGGGCATAGGGTACTCACATTAGAATGAAGCATAGAGATCTGTATGTTTGCATAAGTGATATACACACATTGGAGAAAACAAAGGATGATGTGATTTCTTAATTGGCTTACCTCACTGCAATTGTTGAATGTAGGTATCTATGGTCCTTTTTAGAAGGGATGTATATGTGGTAGATACAGAAACAACCAATTTTCAGGCTAACAGTATTCAAATGTCCTTTCCTCTGTAGACTTGTCATGACATGGATTGCTTGCCTGGGTGGCACTAGAGGTAAAGAGTCTGTCTGCCAATGCAGGAGACGTAAGAGATGCGGGTTTGATCCCCGGGTCAAGACGATTCCCAGGAGGAGGGCACAACAATCCACTCCAGCATTCTTACCTAGGGAATCCCATAGACAGTGGAGCCTGGCGGGCTACTGCCCATGGCGTCACAAAGAGTCAGACATGAATGAAGTGAGTTAGCCCATAGGCACGTATTTCTTGCCACCCTGTAGTCAAAGAAATTAGAAATTAACACACTCCATAGCTAGCTAGCCTTTGCATCCATTTGTCTGGTGGTTTTCAAATCTGACTTCACAATAGAATTATTTTGGAAAATTTTAAAAATACTGATGCCTCCATCCTACACTTAAGATTCAGTTCAGTTACTCTGGGGTAAACTCAAAGCCTCAGTGATCTGAAAAGCTTCTTAAATTACTCTAATGTGCAGCCAAAGTTGACTGGTTTAAATGATGTGGTTAAAAGAAATTAATATAATATTGAGAATGATATAACTGAATATATGTATATAATCATTCAATATAGGATCCTAGGGTTGAGTCAAGGTATTCTTTGAACCCATGAGATTAACATTACAACAGAGAATTTATCAGACATGCATTCTTTCAGCCTATGATTCACTCTCAGTATAAAATACAGCTTCTTATTATTTTGTTACTTTTTGGTAGTAACATAGATCTAGCATTTGACAAATGCACATATTGGAGAGAAAATAAACTGAACTGCCTCATCAGTTCAAAGGATATTTTAAATTGCTTTATTATATATAAATCTATTGTGTCCTTTCCAAATTTTCAGTCAGTTGTTCACTTCCAAAAATAATGCTGTTTGACAGTAAAAGAGTGAATAACAGCAGAACACTTGCATTTAAACATACTCATTATAGAATCATCAATATGAAACAATGGTATGCTTCCAATTTCATGAAACTGTGATAGTGAAACAATAATGCCTTTGCCTTTTAAATGAAAATCAGACATGAAGATTATTTACTATTCATTTGTAGAATATACACTATATACCATCAAACTGAAGTGTATAGCAAGTTTTCACTGGGTAGTGTTTTTAAAATTTGGAAAACCATACATATATACACGTCCTCTAAAGGCAATGTTGAAAATTTAACAGTATGAAGATTTATTCAGTCAGCTGATACTCCTCTCAGTTATAGGATCTTTCAGAGCAATACCTCTTCCAGTGGCTTTGTCAGCCTGGGTGGCTGATAAGCAGTGGGAACACAGTGGAAAGCATCTGTGGGTAGCAGGAACAGCAAAGGCTCTGTCACACAAATTGTTATCAGAATATGAAAATGTCAAAGATGTGGTAAATACATGAGGAAACACAATGTAACAAGGACCTGTATCTGCTCAACGAACAGTTGAAAAAGAAAAAGAGGTCACATTCACCTAGAGCTCCACTTAAGAAACGAGCTGAAATTTTGAAAAAGCACAGAAGTGATTTTAATTTACCTCTTCTGTTTCTGACAGAAGAGTGGTACAAAACTAGTAGAAAATTAAAGCATCTTAATTTGAGGAGGAGATGGATTTGAATGGGAGAGATGAGAACAGCCATGTTTCAGTTTTGATTGGCAGTATTAGCAAAGAACTTTTAAGTTTCTTAACAGTATTTTACCTCCTGTCTTCCTCTACATGCTTTAAAGATGTCTTATTAAAAGAATACAAAGAAAATCAGTATTTTTGCAATATCATCATTGGGAATCAATAGCTTGAAGAAGAAATATGTGGAATGGCAGAGTGGCTACTGTGATTCTCCAGAAAATAAAACACAAGTATAGAGGTAGAAAGGAAGTGGATAGAGCATGTACGTAAGAGCCAATTAGATAGTCCACACACACACTCTTCAGCTGCTTGCCATTATGAGAGGCCACAGTGTGAACAGCAGATGACAGTGTAGCTCAGGGAGCCAAGGAATGCCAATATACACACAGGGGTTGTTCTTAGGCTATGGAGACACGCATCCATCCACCACCCATCCAAACACAAACATTCATTCACTCACTCAGCATGTATTTCTTGAGCTCTTACTATGAATAGAAATCTGGTAGACATTGACAGTCCAATGGTTAAAAAAAAAATGGCATGGTCTGTACCCTAGTTTAAAGGCTCTCAAGGACTTCTTCCTCACAAGTGTGAAAGAACATTCACATATTAAGTTTTTGGTGCCATATCGAATATTGGTACAGAGTGACCTTGAAAATTATTGGAGTTATAGCGTTTAGACACCCAGAATACTGAGACTTACAATAGTACTGTAAATATGACATCTTTTCATCACAGCAGATAAAGCTTAAGTCATATTGGTCACACATACTAGTGGTATTGGGAGACAGGAATATATGTGATCAGTGAGAATTATAAGACATTTGGGGAAGGAGACTTGGGGAGAATTTTAAGACACGCTGAATCTATAAACTCTCTAGGTGAGTTCTTAGAAAAGAGATAAGGAAGTAATTTTTAGTAATCAGCCAAAAATAAAAAGACTTTTTAGAAAGGCAAGAAGAAAAACAAAGAAAACAACAGAAGCAGCAAAAAAAAGAAAAAGAAAAAGAAAGAAACAGAGAAAGTCTTGGAGTCAGAGGGTTAGAGAATTACATTCTGAAAGAAGTGCATAAACAGCATGAAGTCTGAGATTTTATCTACCAACGACAGAAATAAGATCCAACTCTAAAGGAGAAAAGAAAAAGAAAGTTCTGTAGGATGAATTTATAACTGCCAGAAATGCCCATAGTCACTTACAGCCGTCTACTACAAGTTGGCTACTACTCTGGTTTAATGAAAGCAAACAGAATCAAACATTTGTCCTGAAACCATGAAGGGCTGGATCAGATAGATAAAGATCTACCTTCTCTATGGAATAATGAAAAAGTCTCATGTTAATGTATGGGATCAGTAAAAATTAAAATTTGTACTATTTAGAATTTGTGACAAGTTAACAATAGTGCCTAATATGGAAATTAGATGATCTAAATTATATTTAAAATAATTCTGCATATTTTATACTATGTATTTTTCCTACTTTAAAAAAGCAGTTGTAAATGACAGCAGAACCATTATAAAACATTGGGAGTATGCTCTGTAGGAGTGATTCCATGAATAGAATAAGGGACAGTCTCTTTATAGTGATTAAATTCTTTCAAACATCATGTAAGACACATGGATACTCATTTTCATACACATGAATACTTACATGTGTATAGTAAACATTAAAAAAGAAGGAACCAAGTAATCAACATATTTTAGAACATGACTGATATGTATACAAACAACTAACTTGGTTTCAAAGTTCCTCATTCATTAAAGTGTCCTTGTTCTGTAATGAGAAGGCTGTTTTGTGGGAGGATGGTTTGAAAAATCAGTTGTATGGTTTAGTCAGTTTCATAAGAATTATCAAAATATTCATAGTACTCTGACTTACTAATCGCTTGTCCTAAACTGGACTAGATAGGACTCTGAGAACTTCCTGCATAATCCTTCTTATATTTTTATCAGCTAAGTATAGGCAAGCTGGAATTAAGATTGCTGGGAGAAATATCAGCAACCTCAATATGCAGATGATACCACTCTAATGCATAGCTCACTTAGTAAAGAATCCACCTGCAATGCGGGAGACTCTGGTTCAGTTCCTGAGTCAGGAAGATAGGCTACCCATTCCAGTATTCTTGGGCTTCCCTTATGGATCAGCTGGTAAAGAATCCACCCATAGTGTGGGAGATCTGGGTTTGATCCCTGGGATGAGAAGATCCCCTGGAAAAGGGAAAGGC
The DNA here is from genome assembly GCA_006408675.1 of Madoqua kirkii. Taxonomy (NCBI): domain Eukaryota; kingdom Metazoa; phylum Chordata; class Mammalia; order Artiodactyla; family Bovidae; genus Madoqua; species Madoqua kirkii. Next base: position 5,745 of record SJYC01075076.1, on the reverse strand, counting down.
TACTCACTCCAGCACTTTGGCCTGGAGAATTCCATGGACTATACAGTCCATGTGGTCGCAAAGAGTCAGATAGGACTGAGCGACTTTCACTTTCACCACTCTAATGGCATGAAGTCCTCCAGAGGATAAGGGTAAAAGAAAAGAGTGAAAAAGCTAGCTTAAAAAGCAACATTGAAAAAATGAAGATCAAAGCATCTGGTCCCATCACTTCATGGCAAATAGATGGGGAAACAATGGAAACAATGACAGACTTTATTTTCTTGGGCTCCAAAATCAATGTGGACAGTGACTGCAGCCATGAAATTAAAAGCCACTTGCTCCTTGGAAGAAAAGCTATGACAAACCTAGAGAGAATATTAAAAAGCAGAGACATTACTTTACCCACAAAGATCCATATAGTCAAAGCTGTGGTTTTTCCAGTAGCTGTGTACAGACATAAGACCATAAAGAAGGCTGAGTGCCGAAGAATTGATGCTTTTGAATTGTGATGCTGGAGAAGACTTTTGAGAGTCCCTTGGACTGCAAGGAATCAAACCAGTCAATTCTAAAGGAAATCAAGACTGAATATTCATTGGAAGGACTAATACTGAAGCTTTAATAATTTGGCCGCCTGATGTGAAGAGCCAATTCTGGACAAGATCCTGATGCTGGGAAGGACTGAAGGCAGGAGAAGGGGGTGACAGGATGAGATGATTGGATGACATCATTAATTCAATGGACGTGAGTTTGAGCGAACTCAGGGAGATAGTGAAGGACAGGGAAGCTTGGCCTGCTGAAGTCCATGAGTCACAAAGAATCAGTCATGATTTTGCAACTGAACAACAACAACAAGAATAGGCAAAGGAATCTAAAAAATGCAATCCTGTCATCATCCTCCATAAAGCACATTTTCAAATTCACTAAGATACAGCATTTAGAACAGAACACAAAATGTGCATGTATTCACAATTTTATGTATGTAAAATAACAATAGAAAACAAGTACTCATCAGTCCAATAGCTTTTCTGTATTGTCCTTCATAAGTAAGCCAAGCCAGCAGATCAGTAAGGTCAATATTAGCCAAAATCAGCTTTGATACATTTTGTGAACCAATTTCCTGGTCTATTTACTTGGATCCACTAGCTAAATAGCCACAGCATAATGATTAAAAATGAATGTGACTCATCAGTACTCAATTTTTTCAATCTCAACTTAAAAAAAATACTTTCATTTCATTTTAAGGGGGAAAATGCATTGTTTCAATTAGGGAGAATTTTATTAAGGTCAATAACATTTTTTTTCCAGTTTCGTTCAGTTCAGTTCAGTCACTCAGTCATGTCTGATGTGACTCCATGGACTGCAGTATGCCAGGCCTCCATGTCCATCACCAACTCCTGGAGTTTACTCAGATCTCTGTCCACTGAGCTGGTGACACCATCCAACCATCTCATCCTCTTTCATCCACTTCTCTTCCTGCCCTCAATCTTTCCCAGCATCAGGGTCTTTTCAATGAGTCAGCTCTTCACATCAGATGGCCAAAGTACTGGAGTTTCAGCTTTAGTATCAGTCCTTCCAATGAAAATTCAGGAATGATTTCCTTTAGGATGGACTGGTTGGATCTTCTTGCAGTCCAAGCAACTCTCAAGAGTCTTCTCCAAAACCATAGATCAAAAGCATCAGTTCATCACTCAGCTTTCTTCATAGTTCAACTCTTACATCCATACATGACTATTGGAAAAACCATAGCTTTTCGACTAGACAGACCTTTGTTGGCAAAGTAATGTCTTTGCTTTCTAAAATGCTGTTTAGGCTGTTCATAACTGTTCTTCTGAGGAGCAAGTGTCTTTTAATTTCATGGCTGCAGTCACCATCTGCAGAGATTTTGGAGCCCCCCAAAAATGGTTTCTCACTGTTTCCAGTTTCCCCATCTATTTGCCATGAAGTGATGGGACCAGATGCCATGATCTTCATTTACTGAATGTTGAGTTTTAAGCCAACTTTTTCACTTTCCTCTTTCACCTTCAACAAGAGGCTCTTTAGTTCTTCTTTGTTTTCTGCCATATGTGTGGTGTCATCTGCATATCTGAGGTTACTGAAATTTCTCCCAGCAATCGATATTCCAGCTTGTGCTTCATCTAGCCCGGTGTTTCTCATGATGTACTCTGCATATATGTCAAATAAGCAGGGTGACAATATACAGCTTTGACCTATTCCTTTCTCAATTTGGAACTGGTTTGTTGTTCCATGTCCAATTCTATCTGTTGCTTTCTGGCCTGCATACACATTTCTCAGGAGGCAAGTCTGGTATTCCCATATCTTTCAGAATTTTCCACAGTCTTGTTGTGATCCACACTGTTAAAGGCTTTGGCATAGACAATAAAGCAGAAGTAGATGTTTTCTCTGGAACTCTCTTGCTTTTTCAATGATCCAATGGATGTTGGCAATTTGATCTCTGATCCTTCTGCCTTTTCTAAATCCAGCTTGAACATCTGGAAACTCATGGTTCACATACTGTTGAAGCCTGTCTTGGAGAATTTTGAGCATTACTTTGCTAGCATGAGATGAGTGCAACTGTGCAGTAGTTTGAGCATTATTTGGCATTGCCTTTCTTTGGGATTGGAATGAAACTGACCTTTTCAAGTCCTGTGCCCACTGTTGAATTTTCCAAATTTGCTGGCATATTGAGTGCAGTACTTTTATTGCATCATCTTTTAGGATTTGAAATAGCTCAACTGGATTCCATCACTTCCACTAGGTTTTTTCATAGTGATGCCTCCTAAAGTCCACTTGACTTTGTATTCCACGATGTTTGGTTCTAGGTGAGTGATCACACCATTGTGATCTGAGTCATGAAGATCTTTTTGTGTAGTTCTTCTGTATATTCTTGCCACCTCTTCTTAATACCTTCTGTTTCCATTAGTTAGTTAAGTCGCTCAGTCATGTCAGACTCTTTGCGATCCCATGAACTGTAGCCCACCAGGCTCCTCCGTCCATGGGATTCTCCAAACAAGAATACTAGAGTGGGTTGCCATTTCTTTCTCCAGGGGATCTTCTTGACCCAGGGATTGAACGCAGGTCTCCTGTGTTAGAGGCAGACACTTTAACCTCTGAGCCACGAGGGAAGCCCAAGGTCCGTACAATTTCTGCCCTTTATTGAGCCCATCTTTGCATGAAAATTTCTCTTGGTATCTCTAATTTTCTTGAAGAGATCTCTAGGCTTTCCCATTCTTTCCAGAATATTTTCCCATTTTTCCAGAATATTTCCTAATTCATAGCTTTATAGTTATTCAGTAAGAGATTTTTGAAAATCTTCATTCCAAATCTTTTAAAACATTATTTGAGAATAGCTCCAATTTTCTGACTTTCTGGTACTTCCCAGAGGCAGAAACTCAAATAGTCTTACATGGTACAAAATGAAAATTAGCCAAAGAAATTCAGTGATACAGATGTTGAGCCAAATAGGCCTAGGAAAAAAGTGCATGCTCTGATGGGGTAAGGGGGATGCTGGATGACTAAAAGTGTGAGAAGAATGGCTTTTTACTGCCTTAAGGATCCATTCCTGTAGCAGGACAAAGGGCCTGCTTACTGCCCATCAGAGAACTGAAGAATTATTTACTAGCTCTGATGAACTGGTTTTCCAGAAATAGCCATCACTAGGGAAAAAAATTAAGTTTGAATTATAGCAGAAATTACTTCAGCAATTAAAACAAATATCATATTTCACTCTAAAGAATTGTAATTTTGTTTTATTTTCTTTTTATTTAACATCAAAAGTAAATGTGAAAAGTAAAAGGAACTAATATAAAACAATTCTGTTTTTTAGCTAGTTTATTTTTTTGCAAAAGCTAATTTATATATTTCATTGTCAGCTTTAGGTATACTTTTAAAAATTATGTCTAATGATTGCCAGTACTGTGAAGATGATATGCTTAAGAAATGTACTTTAATTAACTGATAAGATCAGTGAAGTGGTAAATTAGTCAGCCATAGATGAAACATTTGACAAGTATCCTCAGAAGAGGAAATGTCATTTTCTAAAATGCATGTCAGCTTTAACACTGTCATGGTCTCACGGTATAGAATTTTAAAACTGAAAAGTATCTTAGAGAGAATGAAGCTGAAGTCTGTGTTCTTGGGTTACAGATCACTCTGAGGGCAGAGCTTAGGAATATTATCAGGACTGCTTAGCACTATTTCATTGTATAGAAAATGCACACAAACCAGAACTCATGATTTTTTTAAGTTCTATGCATCAAAGACCAACATTTCCCAACAATTGCTATGGATCACTCACCAATTCATTAAAACAAAGTAACAAAATAAATTCAACAATGAAATAATCAAACAATGAACTTCAGTATTTTATAATAATTTTATGGACAGAGCTGTTATTATTTGCCTGGTGAGGTCTTAAAATCTATAGCAAAAGAGAAAGGAAAATTCAGGCACATTGTCTGAGTATGAGAAATCCATCTTAGTTTCTCCTCTTCTCAGCTCCTAGTCTCTCCTCTCTCACCCCTTTGTCCTTGACTTCCGGTCTTTTCTTGTAACTCTCATTCTCATTCTCTCTCTCTTTTTTCTCTTGCTCTCATTCTCTTTGTCTCCCTCTTACACAGGGCAAACAACCAACACATTCTGTTAAAATTCAGCCAGTACTACACTGAAGTTGTACTGCTCAAAATTCATTTCAGAAAAGTTCTTGACTGAATATGTCATTAATTACCCTAATTAAATAAACCTGTATTGAAATATTCCCACTTTGTGCAAATACGCTAGGCACCGGAGAATCACATGCAAATAATACGGTGCATATAAACAAAGGAGAGAAGATAATATATATATTTTACCATAAATATCAACATAGAACAAATTATTTAAAAGTGATTCCAAGTACAATATAAGCAAGTTGGGAAATTAATAGCATTGAGTTATTCAATTTGTATTGCATATATTTTAAGTTTCATGCACTTTTCTTACTATATGTTGATAATTCAGGCAAAGCTTAAGTCTGTTTTGTTTACTCATTATTTTTTAAAGCCACATAAATGAACTTACTAAAAGTACTCAGAATATTTAATTGTCAAGTTGTAGAATATTTCCCAACCAGAAGAGGAAGAAAAAACCGTCACTAACTGATGATATACTTTGAGAGTCACAGAAATTTAAAAAGAAAAAATAAGTAATGTTTTAGCCCCCAGACACTAGGCATGGACCTTTCCTTCTGATTTTACCATTCTTGATGGGGTACTTGAATACACTGAAATCAGAATCTGAATGCATCCTTACTTTGACAGGTTGAGGCTTATGGTAACTCTGACTTCAATTTACCTTCTAACTCACTTACAGGGCTCAGACAATCCTTTTGCCCATTTTATTGGCACACTTTTAACAACCCCAAAATGGTTTGTTTTATTTTTACAGAACTGAACTGCCAGCAAATAATCCAAATATTTAATCTGGTCTAGCTCAGCTGAGATAACATAAAAATAACCCAAAATTGAAGTGCTAAAGAAAATATTGCAGAAAATAGACTTATTTTAAACTAATTATAAGCTCCTTTTAAAGGAAAATATTATAAATAAAAATCCATTGTGTTGTATGTACTTTAAAGGATACTAAGTTTTGGTTTGAATTTTTCTGGTCAAAATATGATTATACAAAGTAAAGAGACTTTAAGATCTTTCTTAAGCAAGTTTGCTTTTGCTAAATTTAAAAATATCTTCCATGCTACATGTCATGTCCTTATTGATTACAAAGCTAAAGATT
>SJYC01075073.1:0-13149 GCA_006408675.1 Madoqua kirkii | reverse complement strand
CTCTAAAAATAGATTTCTTTAAAATGACAAATTACATATTACACACTTAACAATAACTAAAACTTCAAAAATTATTCATTAGGTAAATATTTTCTAGGTTTAATTTTTTTTAGGTTTAGGTCAAGATTTGCCAATATATCTTTGTGATTTACACCTATGTTCTACATAAATTCTGATTTGTCACAGGTCGATCTGAAATGCCCAGAGCTTTTGCTGTACTTTCCCTCTACATTCTGGAAGTATTTAGGGAGAATCATGTTTCTTCCATGCAAAAGAATTTGAGAAGATTGTATTTGGAGAATATGTCTTTCCATTTAGTGATTTAATATGTGTCCACAGTGAATAAACTAACTTGTAAGAGTTGGCATGGGATTTTCTTAAGCACAAATAGTTAATCTAGAAAAAGTCTTTTAATTGTATTGCCTGTTCAGAGAAGTGAAGATCTGAAGTAAATTCTTTAAAGGAAAACAATATGCATGATCTAGGCACAGATTTATGCTCTCCTAATTTGATAAATGTTTCAACCAAATATCATAACAAAATTTTGTTTCTACTCAATTCTCACTTAATTGAATTTTCACTTCTTTACAGAGGCCAGAATCACTACAAGCTCATTGACCATCTACCATTTCCTCAGTATGCTTTGCTTCCAAATATTTTCTTTGTATCCTTGAATTTATCCATATCCATGTAATTCCAAAATCAGGCAAAGGATAATGTCTTATGCATTTTTACAGCTTCTTATTGAGCCTCCCTTTGCTCCTCAGATGAAAAAGTCAATAAATATCACCCTTTAAGAATCTGTACTTTCTGCCACACTTGGCCCTGACAGGTTAGATCATTCAGGAGTGAATGCTGTAGCTAATAACTATGAGCATAATTCCAAACTATTGCATGTGTTCTCTGATAGTATTTTGTAAATGACCTCTCAATGATGAAAAAAAAATAACACTTTTGGAAGATGAGGCTATTCGTTTTCTGAATGTTGAGCGTTAAGCCAACTTTTTCACTCTCCTCTTTCACTTTCATCAAGAGGCTTTATAGAGATGGTGATGGACAGGGAGGCCTGGCATGCTGTAATTCATGGGGTCACAAAGAGTTGGACATGACTGAGCGACTGAACTGATCTGAAAAAGTTAATATTTCAAAGGTTCTTCCCTTGTAGCTCAGTCAGTAAATCTGCCTGCAAGGCAGGAGACCTGGATTCAGTTCTTGGGTTAGGAAGACCCCCTGGGGAAGGAAACGGCAACCCACTCCAGTATTCTTGCCTGGAGAATCCCATAGACAGAGGAGCCTGGCAGGCTATACAGTGCATGGGGTCTCAAGTTGGACACAACTTAGCGAATAACCACCACCAATATTTCAAACTGTTTGTCTGATGCCATTAGTTCCCCATTCCTCTTAGGATTATAGAACTGCTGCTTTTCCTTGATAGGACAGATGCTGTTCTTACTGCATCAACATCACTTTTCTCAGCCATTTAGCATTATCCTTGCTCTCAGCATTATCTCTATGCCTAAGTAGTCACTGACTGCTAACACCTGTTCTTACTTTATATAATCAGGAGAGAAGTGTACTACAAGAAGTGCTTCCCCCAAGTAGAGCTCCACTGATAACTCACATGAGTTGCTATATGTTCTACATTATTTCTCAGAGTCTTTCAACAATATTAAGCTCTATTTGCTCACAGAGGCAACTTATTAGATAGAATACTCTTTATTTACCTCCTCTACTTTACTGCCACACTTCTTTACTTCTCTATTGGCATTTCTAGTGATTGTGTTTCAAATAAATTTCTTGCCCTCAAATATGCTTCTCAAGGCTTGTGGCTGGGGAAACTCAAATTAAGATATATATCTTTGAGATGCTTGAGTTTCCCCACATTTTTATGTCATTGACATTGGGATGTAACATTGTATGCATCAACTATATTTGGCTGACTACTTGGTTCGCATTAAATTCTTAAATGGCCCTATCTGTTCTATTAGGATTCTTCTCTACACACCATAGGTGTCCTAGCTATAGAATCTCACCCTTATTTCTTCAAAGAAATTAAAACTTGCATAAAGGACCCAGAGACTGAACTGGCTGATGCATGTTAACACTTGTGTCCTAGAAGAATGAAGAACTCCATTACTGAGGCTCCAAAGCTCAAAGGCTTCTTTACTAAGGCTTGCTGCCTCTTCTTAAGTATGATGAGGTGACCTCAAAACATTTCAATAAACTCCCCTCCAAGAACTTATTTATGTTTCATGAAATGCCTTGCTCATTGTTTTCTTTACTCCCCTCCCCGAAAAAAAGAATGTTTAATTCTCAAAACCACAAGTTATTAGTACAAGACTCCTGATCCATTCATCTCTCCTATCATCTAGAGTTTTACTCTTTTTCTTTGTTGTTGTTGTTGTTGTTAAGACAGAAGTCAATAAGTTTAGCCACCTGGAATCCTTCTTGGAAATAAGGTACTCATTTTGGAAATCCTATAGTCATCAAAGAGTGAAAATACAGTTTAAATCTGTGAAACACTAATTATCAGCTAAGAAACAAAAATTCATTTTAAAAGCTTTTTCTCTAAGAGCTATTCTGTGATGGCCACCATGCTGAGTAAATGTGACAGAGAAGAATGATCTATGTGCCTCATTCTACTCTTGTTCTGCAAAATGATTTTTTTGGGAGGGGGGGTTCTGAATATTTACTTACAATGTGCAAGCTAAATTTTCTCCTTTAAAGGTACAGGCAGACTAAACTATAAAGTTTTAGCTACAATTCTAAATTCTTGGATGAATAACTGTGACAGGCCAGCTTGGTTCAGGTGTTTATCCCTCCAGCACTCAATTAACACTAAGGCAGAAGAGTAACATTTTACAAAACAGTTGCTGAGACCTCATCACTGTTGTGAAGAGGAAGCTGGGAGTCCATAGGATGTGGGACTAGGAAGAACTTCCAAGAAGGGTCTGTCCACAGGTTGTTTATACATCCTAGGTTTCCTGAGACATTCTTGATTGAGTCTGTGTTTCAGGTATAATTACTAACACTGCCATCTTTTGCTCTCAAAAGACAGTTTTCCATTGGATGATATATGTCCCCCTGGTTATAGAGATCATTGAAGGTAACCGTATCCTTTTACTTGAGGTGACAAATGAGACCTGGAATTTTGAAGGGACTTTTAAAAGTCCATTCAATTAGTAGTATATTTATCACTAAAATTCAGGTGTATAGTATGCCATTTTTTTATTAGTTATGTTGTTGAATCCATTCTTTCATCATTCCACCTTGTGATTGATAGCAATCTGTCAAGATATGATTAAAGTTCAGCCATTGAGTAGTCAAGGAACAGAGCAGCCCCAGCTCCATTCAGTAACATCAGGATCATAATTAGCATACTAAACAAGGAGCCACGTAAAGATAAGAGGACACTGTCCGACAGAACTTTTTTTGGAAGACAAAATGCTATTATAAAATAGAGTATAATGCCAAGTCATTTTTTTGTTGTTGTTTCCTTAATATTTGCTGAATGAAACCTGGCCTTGAATCCATCATTAAATATTTGTGTTCTTCTTAAAAAAAAAAATTCAGCCTAAAAGTTTAAGCAGTAACTGACTGTGTGGGTCACAATAAACTGGAAAATTCTTCAAGAGATGGGAATACCAGACCACCTAACCTGCCTCTTGAGAAATCTGTATGCAGGTCAGGAAGCAACAGTTAGAACTGGACATGGAACAACAGACTGGTTCCAAATAAAAAAAGGAGTACATCACCCCATTTATTTAACTTATATGTAGAGTACATCATGAGAAACACTGGACTGGAAGAAACACAAGCTGGAATCAAGATTGCCAGGAGAAATATGAATAACCTCAGATATGCAGATGACACCACCCTTATGGCAGAAAGTGAAGAAGAACGAAAAAGCCTCTTGATGAAAGTGAAAGAGGAATGTGAAAAAGTTGACTTACAGCTCAACATTCAGAAAACGAAGATCATGGCATCCGGTCCCATCACTTCATGGGAAATAGATGGGGAAACAGTGGAAACAGTGTCAGAGTTTATTTTGGGGGGTTCCAAAAGCACTGCAGATGGTGACCGAAGCCATGAAATTAGAAGACACTTACTCCTTGGAAGAAAAGTTATGACCAACCTAGATAGCATATTCAAAAGCGGAGACAATACTTTGCCAACTAAAGTCCATCTAGTCAAGGCTATGATTTTTCCTATGGTCATGTATGGATGTGAGAGTTGGACTGTGAAGAAGGCTGAGCGTCAAAAAATTGATACTTTTGAACTGTGGTGTTGGAGAAGACTCTTGAGAGTTCCTTGGACTGCAAGGAGATCCAACCAGTCCATTCTGAAGGCAATCAGCCCTGGGAGTTCTTTGGAAGGAATGATGCTAAAGCTGAAACTCCAGTACTTTGGCCACCTCATGCGAAGAGTTGACTCATTGGAAAAGACTCTGATGCTGGGAGGGATTGGGGTCAGGAGGAGAAGGGGACGACAGAAGTTGAGATGGCTGAATGGCATCACTGACTTGAACGTGAGTCTGAGTGAACTCCAGTAGATGGGATGATGGACAGGGAGGCCTGGCATGCTGCAATTCATGGGGTTGCAAAGAGTCAGACACGACTGAGCAACTGAACTGAACTGAAGGGTAGTCTCCCTTCCAACCGGCTAATTAAGCCAGAGAATATTATCTGAAAATGACTCTTCTCTCAAAACAGACATCTTTTCAATCCAAAAAAACATAAGAAATATAGCTTTTCAGAGAAAAAAATCCCACTTCTGAGGTAATGAGCTTCTTCTGAGTTTACTGTTAAGAAAATTTGTAAAGCAGAAAAATTTGGTCACATTTCAATATGCTAAAACCACTACTTCTCTATATCCTTAGTGATACCACTTTAGCAATCTATCCTCTGGTGTCTGAGTCTTTTTGTCATTTTATTTTATTATATTTCACTTCGAATTTTGTTCTTTGGTAATGAATTTTTTTATATTTTTCTAAAAAGTAGATGATTCCCAAGATCCTTGTTCTATAAGTCTTATCCACAAAGCCCACACAGTTGGAACTCCAGAAATTAAATTTTAAGTATAAGCAAAATACAGTATTGTTTGGCGTAGGAGAGACTTAGAACTCCTCTAACCATGCCAAGTGTGTGGCCCCCTAACCCATTCACTTATACCTATTAGAAAACCAGTTCTGCCTTCCAGTTCAAGTTCCGGCTATAGTTAGCAAAGCAGAATGAATGCTCCTTTCAAAGTATTCCAAACTGGAAAATTAACTTCATAGATTTCCAATTGTAAAAGCACCCTAAAAATCATGGCAAAATGATCAATAGCTACTATATATTTCAATGCCAGGAGCTGAGAAAAAAATCACAGGCAAAAGATGGAATTTAGATGAGTTGCCTAAGGAAAGCTTTAGATTTTTGCATACTGATAGGTGATTTTCAGAGAAAGCTGAATTATGACTTTTCCCAATCAACTCATCCTTAAAAACATCAACAGCAGCACGATGCTTTGGATGCTTTGAACATGCTCAGTTAAACTTAAACATATGCCAGCTGAAATTGTGAACGGAATGAGCTGGTGAGCAAAAACTTCAAATAAGGGAAATTTCTCATACCTCTTACATGACATTAAATATAAGAAAAGTAAAAGATGTGTTAAGACCTTAGTCTCATTTCTGATTATTAATTGCTATAGCAGTAGTTCAAACACGTTTTGATTGCTTACAGTTAACTATGCTTGTAAGTTTTCTTGCATCTTATTGAAATTTACATGACTGTCAGATTTCAGGGCTTATTTTTTTTTTAATTGTTGGAGCTTTTGAACAAGATAATGCATCTAATTATAACCATAACCTACCAATTTTATGAGAAGATTATAAGAAATTACTTGATGTTACCAATATAGACTTTAGAAATCTTTAAAAAAATGAGTACAAGATGGCAAGATAATTTGCGGAGCAAAAATAGAGATGCAGACATTGAGAATGGACTTGTGGACACAGCTGGGTAAAAAGAAGGTAGGAAGAACTGAGAGAGTCACATTGACATATATACACTCTTATGTGTAAAATATATAGCTAGTGAGAAGCGGCTATATCACACAGGGAGCTTACTTGGTGCTCTGTGATGACCAAGAGGAACAAGATGGGGTGCGAAAAGGAGGCTAAAGAGGAAGAAAATATGTGTATAGTTATGCCTGATTCATATTGTATGGAAGAAACCAACATAACTCTGTAGAGCACTTATCTTCCAATTAAAAATAAATGTAAAGAAAGATGGCAGCATATATTTTTAGAGGATGTCAGAATGTAGAAAATGGACAAAAGTAGTAGCTTCAGGGGTAGCTAAATTAAGCATCTATGAATCGGTCTAGAATTTTCAGTAGTACAGTTCAGAAGAATGCTGCTGCTGCTGCTGCTGCTGCTGCTGCTAAGTCGCTTCAGTCATGACCAACTCTTCTCGACTCCATGGACCGCAGCTTACCAGGCTCCTCCATCCATGGGATTTTCCAGGAAAGAGTGCTGAAGTGGTTTGCTATTGCCTTCTCTGCAGAAGAATGCTATCAGTCAGTCAGTTCAGTCGCTCAGTCGTGTCCGACTCTTTGCAACCGCATGAATCGCAGCACGCCAGGCTTCTCTGTTCATTATCATCTCTCAGAGTTCACTCAGACTCATGTTCATTGAGTCCGTGATGCCATCCAGCCATCTCATCCTTGGTCATCCCCTTCTCCTCCTGCCCCCAGTCTCTCCCAGAATCAGAGTCTTTTCCAGTGAGTCAACTCTTCATATGAGGTGGCCAAAGTACTGGAGTTTCAGCTTTAGCATCATTCCATCCAAAGAAATCCCAGGGCTGATCTCCTTCAGAATGGACTGGTTGGATCTCTTTGCAGTCCAAGGGACTCTCAAGAGTCTTCTCCAACACCACAGTTCAAAAACGTCAATTCTTCGGCGCTCAGCCTTCTTCACAGTCCAACTCTCACATCCATACATGACCACAGGAAAAACCATAGCCTTGACTAGACGGACCTTAGTCAGCAAAGTAATGTCTCTGCTTTTGAATATGCTATCTAGCTTGCTCATAACTTTTCTTCCAAGGAGTAAGTATCTTTTAATTTCATGGCTTCGGTCACCATCTGCAGTGATTTTGCAGCCCCCCAAAATAAACTCTGACACTGTTTCCACTGTTTCCCCATCTATTTCCCATGAAGTGATGGGACTGGATGCCATGATCTTCGTTTTCTGAATGTTGAGCTTCAAGCCAACTTTTTCGCTCTCCTCTTTCACTTTCACCAAGAAACTTTTTATTTCCTCTTCACTTTCTGCCATAAGGGTGGTGTCATCTGCATATCTGAGGTTATTGATGTTTCTCCCAGCAATCTTGATTCCAGCTTGTTTCTTCCAGCCCAGCGTTTCTCATGATGTACTCTGCATATAAGTTAAATAAGCAGGATGACAATATACAGCACTGACATACTCCTTTTCCTACTTGGAACCAGTCTGTTGCCCCATGTCCAGTTCTAACTGTTGCTTCCTGACCTGCATACAGATTTTTCAAGAGGCAGGTTAGGTGGTCTGGTATTCCCATCTCTTGAAGAATTTTCCACAGTTTATTGTGATCCACACAGTCAAAGGCTTTGGCATAGTCAAGAAAGTAGAAATAGATGTTTTTCTGGAACTCTCTTGCTTTTTCCATGATCCAGCAGATGCTGGCAATTTGATCTCTGGTTCCTCTGCCTTTTCTAAAACCAGCTTGAACATCAGGGAGTTCACGGTTCACATATTGCTGAAGCCTGGCTTGGAGAATTTTGAGCATTACTTTACTCGCGTGTGAGATGAGTGCAATTGTGTGGTAATTTGAGCATTCTTTGGCATTGCCTTTCTCGGGACTTTAAGTTTACTTTTTTATCACCTATACATTTAGTGGACATAAATACATAGTTATTTCCAATTAATTTGTCAAATTATAATCAATAGTATTAAGATTTTGTTTTCTTCCACCTTCTAAGCTCATTTTCAACTCAAGTTATCATCATTACATTACATTGAGCTTAGAATTTCAAAAATAATGACTTCCAGAAAGTGGATACATGGTGATTTCCTTTAATTTCTCTCTTCTTAAATTTTGTTGAAAGCATAATCTATAAAGGTACTTTCTCCATAACTGAAATATTTGAATCACTTTTCAAAGTCATCAGTTTTTGAAAAGAACCAGTCATTTGGGATTATTTCTACAGTCACTTCCATCTGGAAACAAACAAAAAAAACAAACTACGGTTCTGTATGCAGAACATTACTAAAATACCTAGTTGATATGTTAAAGAGTTCTACGAGAATAGCTCTAATCAATAAATACTAAGATTTGCATCTAACTCATAAATTGTTCATGTATAGTCTGGTTTGTAAACTTCGTTTCTTTCAGTTTATTCTATATAAGAAAAGTCTATTATACTAGAAAATTCTTATTGATATTATTCCATCGTAGGTTGTATCTTCTCCGAGAAAGTTCTGTTTAAAGGCAGACCCTGCATCTCATAATTATTCAACATTCAGCATTCTTAGTTCTCAAATGATTGAAATATCTTATTATCTTAGTTATTTTCCCCCAGTTTTCCTTACTATACCTCAATTTAAACTCAGTGGCTTAACTTTGGTCTTTTTCTTTTCCTTTTTTTAAAATTTCATATTTATAAGCCTTCCCTCCTTTATTCAAAGTATCTAGATTTAAGGAAGTATTAAAGGAATAGAAGGATTCAGTGGATGTTGACAATTTGATCTCTGGTCCCTCTACCTTTTCTAAATCCAGCTTGAACATCTGAAGGTCTCAGTTTATGTACTGATGAAGCCTAGCCTGGAGGATTTTGAGCATTACTTTGCTAGCATGTGAACTGAGTGCAATTGTGTGGTAGTTTGAACATTTTTGGCCATTGCTGACCTTTCCAAATTTGTGGCCTATTGAGTGCAGCACTCTCATAGCATTATCTTTTAGGATTTGAAATAACTCATCTGGGATGCCATCACCATGACTAGCTCTGTTCATAGTGATGCTTCCTAAGGCCCACTTGACACCACACTCCAGGATGTCTGGCTCTAGTGAGTGATTACCCTGTAATGGCTATCTGGGTCATTAAGATCTTTTTGTATAATTCTTCTGTGCATTCTTCCCACCTCCTCTTAATGTTTTCTGTTTCTGTTCAGTATATACCATTTCTGTCCTTTATTTTGCCCATCTTTGCATGAAATAGTCCCTTGGTATACCTAATTTTCTTGAAGAGATCTCTAGTCTTTCCTATTCTGTTGTTTTCCTCTATTTCTTTGCGTTGATCACTTATGAAGGCTATCTTATCTCTCCTTGCTTTTCTTTGGAACTCTGATTTCAGATGGGTGTATCTTTCCTTTTCTCTTTTGCCTTTCACTTTTCTTCTTTTCTCAACGATATGTAAGGCCTCTTCAAGACAGTTTTGCCTTTTTGCATTTCTTTTTCTTGGGGATGGTCTTGATCCCTGCCTCCTGTACAATGTCATGAACCTCTGTCCATAGTTTTTCAGGTACTCTGTCGATCAGATCTAATAACTTGAATCTATTTGTCACCTCATTGTATATTCCTAAGGGACTTGATATAGGTCATACCTGAATGGCCTTATGGTTTTTCCTACTTTCTTCAATTTCAGTCTGAATTTGGCAATAAGGAATTTAAGATCTGAGTCACAGTCAGTTCCCAGTCTTGATTTTTCTGACTATATAGACATTCTCAATCTTTGGCTACAAAGGATATAATCAATCTGATTTCAGTATTGACCATCTGGTGATGGCCATGTGTAGAGTCATATCTTGTGTTGTCAGAATCGGGTGTTTGTTAGGGCCAGTGCACTCTTGGCAAAACATGTTAGCCTTTGTCCTGCTTCATTTTTAACTCCAAGACCAAACTTCCCTGTTACTCTAGGTATCTCTTGACTTGATATTTTTGCATTCCGGTCCCCTATGATGAAAAGGACATCTTTGTTTGGTATTAGTTCTAGAAGTTCTTACAAGTCTTCATAGTTTTGATCAACTTCAGCTTCTCTGGCGTCAGTAGTTAGGGCAAGAGAATTTCAGAAAAAAACATCTATTTCTGCTTTATCAAATACATCAAAACCTTTTACTGTATGGATCAAAACAAACTGTGGAAAATTCTGAAAGAAATGAGAATACCAGACCACCTTACCTGCCTCCTGAGAAATCTGTATGCAAGTCAAGAAGCAACAGTTAGAACAGGACATAAAACAACATATTAGTTCCAAATTGGGAAAGGATTACATCAGGGCTATATATTGTCACCCTGCTTATTAAACTTGTATGCAGAGTCCATCATGAGAAACACTGGGCTGGATGAGGCACAAGCTGGAATCAAGATTGCGAAGAGAAATATCAATAACCTGATATGCAGATGACACCACCCTTATGGTAGAAAATGAAGAAGAACTAAAGAGCTTCTTGATGAAGGTGAAAGAGGAGACTAAAAAAGCTGGATTAAAACTCAACATTCAAAATACTAATGTTTGGCAGCTAGTGATGGCATCTGGTGCCATCACTCCATGGCAAATAGGTGGGGAAACAATGGAAACATTGACAGACTTTATTTTCTAGGGTTCCAAAACCACTGTAGCCATGTAATTAGAAGAAACTTGCTCCTTGGAAAAGAAAAAAGCTATGACCAACCTAGACAGCATATTAAAAAGCTGAAACATTACTTTGCCAAAAAAAGGTCCATATAAACAAAGCTTATGGTTTCTCCAGTAGTCAGGAATGGATGTGAGAGTTGGACTATAAAGAAAGCTGAGCAAAAAAGAATTGATGCTTTTGAACCTTGGTATTGGAGCAGACTCTTGAGAGCCCCTTGGACTGCAAGAAGATCCAACCAGTCAAACCTAAAGGAAATCAGTCCTGAATATTCATTGGAAGGACTGATGCTGAAGCTGAAACTGAAATTCTGATACTTTGGCCACGTGATGCAAAGAAGTGACTCATTGGAAATATCCTGATGTTGGGAAAGATTGAAGGCAGGAGGAAAGTAGACGACAGAGCATGAGATGGTGAGATGACATCACCAACTCAATGAACATGAGTTTGAATAAACTCCAGGAGTTGGTGGTGGACAGGTAAGCCTGGCATGCTGCAGTCCATGGGGTTGCAAATAGCCAGACATAACTGAGTGACTGAACTAAGCTGAGTTAAGGCATAGACTTGGATTACTGTGATATTGAATTGCTTGCCTTGGAAATGAACAGAGGTCATTCTGTCATTTTTGAGACTGCACCCAAGAACTGCTTTGTAACTCTTGTTGACTATGAGGCTACTCCATTTTTTCTAAGGGATTCTTGCCCACAGCAGTAGATGTAATGGTCCTCTGAATTAAATTCACCCATTCAGGTCCATTTTAGTTCACTTATTCCTAAAACGTCAATATTCACTCTTGCCATCTCCTGCCTGACCACTTCCAATATACCTTGGTTCGTGAACCTAACATTCCAGAGATTCCTATGCAATGTTGTTCTTTATAGTATCAGACTCTGCTTCCACCACCAGACACATCTACAGCTGGGCATTATTTTCACTTTGACTCAGCCTCTTCATTCCTTCTGGAGTTATTTCACCACTGATTTCCAGTAGCACATTGGGCATGTACTGACCTGGTGATTTTGTCTTTCAATGTCATATCTTTTTGCCTTTTTGATACTCTTCATGGGGTTCTCAAGGCCAGAATACTGAAGCAGTGTGCCATTCCCTTCTCCAGTAGACCACATTGTGTTAGAACTCTCCACCATGACCTGTCTGTCTTGGGTGGCCCTACACAGCATGGTTCATAGTTTCATTGAGTTAGGCAAGATTCTGGTCCATATGATTAGTTTGATTAGTTTCCTGTGATCCTGGTTTTCATTATATCTGTCCCCTGATACAAAGGATAAGAGGCTTGTGGAAGCTTACTGATGGGAGGGACTGACTGCTGGCCAGGCCATGTTCAGTAAATTTGTAATCTAATTTTCTGCTGATAGGTGAAGCTGTGTTCCTTCCCTATAGTTTTCCCTGAGGCCAAACTATGGCAAATTATTTTACTTCTTTTATATCTATTCTAACAAATAATGTACTTCCTTTTGACCAAGTTTTGTGCTTTTCCTGTATTAATGGGTCTGTTTACATAAAGAAAATTTTCCAGGAGGATGCATTTTTGAAAAAACTGTGTTCTTAACCAATATAGAATTTTGCTAGGATTTCAGTACTAAACTCTAATCCCTTGAGAGTAAGAATTGTAAAAAAAAATTCATTATATATATATATATATATATATATATATATATATATATTTATCAAGTCTTAAAGTAGGAAGTCAAGAAACACCAGGAGTAACAGGCAAATTTGGCCTTGGAATGCGGAATGAAGCAGGGCAAAGACTAATAGAGTGTTGCCAAGAAAATGTACTGGTCATAGCAAACACCCTCTTCCAACAACACAAGAGAAGAAGACTCTACACATGGACATCACCAGATGGTCAACACCAAAATCAGATTGATTATTTCTTTGCAGCCAAAGATGGAGAAGCTCTATACAGTCAACAAAAACAACACCAGGAGCTGACTGTGGCTCAGATCATGAACTCCTTATTACCAAATTCAGACTCAAATTGAAGAAAGTAGAGAAAACTGCTAGATCACTCAGGTGTGACCTAAATCAAATCACTTATGATTATACAGTGAAACTGAGAAATAGATTTAAAGGCCTGAATCTGATAGATAGAGTGCCTCATGAACTATGGAATGAGGTTTGTGACATTGTACAGGAGACAAGGATCAAGACCATCCCCAAGGAAAAGAAAGGCAAAAAGCAAAATGGCTGTCTGGGGAGGCCATACAAATAGTTGTGAAAAGAAGAGAGGTGAAAATCAAAGGAGGAAAGAAAAGATATAAGCATCTGAATGCAGCGTTACAAAGAATAGCAAGGAGCGATAAGAAAGACTTCCTTGGTGATCAATGCAAAGAAATAGAGGAAAACAACAGAATGGGAAAGCCTAAAGATCTCTTCAAGAAAATTGGATACCAAGGGACTATTTCTTGCAAAGATGGGATTGATAAAGGACAGAAACAGTATGGAGCTAACTGAAGCAGAAGATATTAAGAAGA
>SJYC01075071.1:0-35276 GCA_006408675.1 Madoqua kirkii | reverse complement strand
CTGTAGCCCACCAAGCTCCTCCGTCCATGGGATTCTCCAGGCAAGAATACTGGAGTGGGTTGCCATTTCCTTCTCCAGGGGATCTTCCTGACCCAGGGACTGAACCCAGGTCTCCCACATTGCAGGCAGATGCTTTAACCTCTGCACTACTCAACAAATATGTTGAGATCATTTTATTGGTAATACATGCTGTTAAGATCAACATATCTCTACAGAAAAGTTTTTATTCCTGTTGTCAGAGAGTATTCTGATGGATCTCATTAAGACTCTGCTTTTCTTTATTCACAAATGAAAACTTTAAGGAACAACTGTGGTGTGTGTCCCAGCTGGCTTCTTAAGTTAACAGATCCTTTTAAGGATCATGTTGAGACCATAGAGGTTGTATGATTTTTAATGTTAAATATTGAGATTCTCATATATAACTGTGCTATAATGGATGAAAAATGATGACCAGTTTGCCTTGTTGTAATAACTGTATTGACTTAAAGGTTTGACTATACCAAAACTCTTTTTATTTATTTTTTCTTGACATTTTCCCCTAACAACATGGTTATCATGGTACAGATTTTAAATATACAAGTAACAGACTTGAAGTTCATTGTCTCTTAGGTTTGATATTTTAGGATAGAGCATGACCTAAGAATAGTTAGAAATACACACACACACACACACACACACACACACACACACACAATCATAGGTAAATGAAGCATTGATACACATTTAGTTCATTTTGTGCCTTGTTTTCTAGCTGATTCGTATGTTTCTTGGAAGCAAATAGTACTCTTCATTAGAAATAGTCCTAGAAGAGGGATTAATACTTTAAGATTATTGCTGTATGTATACTGATTTATAAAACCAAATGCTTCAAGGCTTTATTCTTATATGTTAAATCCGAGCTTTGTGTCAGTGCTGCTAATTCATTTGTAAGCAGAGAAGATTTTAAAGTTAAGCAGGCAATTTTTTTGTTCAAAGGGAACAGCTGCTTAATACCTTACTTAAGTTGCATTATTGATGAAAGCAAACACTTTACAATAGTATCTGAACAGTATCCAAAAATATTCTAGTTTACATAAGTATTGTGACACATTGGACATATTTCAATGAAAAAAGTGTTATTTTTAGTATAAATTAGCATTGGAAATACATGTTTTTCAAATATATTACACACAATGGAATATATCTCTTATCCTCATTTAAATAATAATCGAATCAAATTTAACTTTGATTAGGGAATTTTTTCCCTAGCATCATCCCTAACGCAAAATACTAGACAATGCAGTGGGCCAAGAGGAGCAACTAGATCTGATAGACAGAGTACCTGATGAACTATGGAATGAGGTTCATAACATTGTACAGGAGACAGGGATCAAGACCATCCCCATGGAAAAAAAATGCAAAAAAGCAAAATGCTGTCTGGGAAGGCCTTACAAATAGCTGTGAAAAGAAGAGAAGCAAAGAGCAAAAGAGAAAAGGAAAGATATAAGCATCTGAATGCAGAGTTCCAAAGAGTAGCAAGGAGAGATAAGAAAGCCTTCCTCAGAGATCAGTGCAAAGAAATAGAGGAAAATAACAAAATGGGAAAGACTAGAGACCACTTCAAGAAATTAGAGCTTGATAAAGGACAGAAATGGTATGGACCTAAGAGAAGCAGAAGATATTAAGAAGCGGTGGCAAGAATAGACAGAAGAACTGTACAAAAAAGATCTTCACACCCCAGATAATCATGATGTTGTGATCACTCACCTAGAGCCAGACATCCTGGAATGTGAAGTCAAGTGGGCCTTAGAAAGCATCACTATGAACAAAGCTAGTGGAGGTGATGGAATTTCAGTTGAGCTATTTCAAATCCTGAAAGATGATGCTGTGAAAGTGCTGCACTCAATATGCCAGCAAATTTGGAAAACTCAGCAGTGGCCACGGGACTGGAAAAGGTCAGTTTTCATTCCAGTTCCAAAGAAAGGCAATGCCAAAGAATGCTCACACTACCACACAATTGCACTCATCTCACATGCTAGTAAAGTAATGCTCAAAATTCTCCAAGCCAGGCTTCAGCAATATGTGAACCGTGAACTTCCTGATGTTCAAGCTGGTTTTAGAAAAGGCAGAGGAACCAGATATCAAATTGCCAGCATCCACTGGATCATGGAAAAATCAAGACAGTTCCAGAAAAAACATCTATATCTACTTTCTTGACTATGCCAAAGCCTTTGACTGTGTGGATCACAATAAACTGTGGAACATTCTGAAAGGGATGGGAATACCAGACCACCTGACCTGTCTCTTGAGAAATCTGTATGCAGGTCAGGAAGCAACAGTTAGAACTGGACATGGGACAACAGACTAGTTCCAAATAGGAAAAGGAGGACGTCAAGGATGTATATTGTCACTCTGCTTATATAACTTTTCTGCAGAGTCATCATGAGAAATGCTGGACTGGAAGAAACAAGCAGAAATCAAGATTGTTGGGAGAAATATCAATAACCTCAGATTTGCAGATGACACCACCCTTATGGCAGAAAGTGAAGAGGAAATAAAAAGCTTCTTGATGAAAGTGAAAGAGGAGAGTGAAAAAGTTGGCTTGAAGCTGGCATTCGGTCCCATCACTTCATGGGAAATAGATGGGAAAACAGTGGAAACAGTGTCAGAATTTATTTATTTGGGCTCCAAAATCACTGCAGATGGTGATAGCAGCCATGAAATTAAAAGACGCTTACTCCTTGGAAGAAAAGTTATGACCAACCTAGATAGCATATTCAAAAGCAGAGACATTACTTTGTCAACTAAGGTCCATCTAGTCAAGGCTATGGTTTTTCCTGTGGTCATGTATGCATATGAGAGTTGGACTGTGAAGATGGCTGAGCAACAAAGGGTTGGTGCTTTTGAACTGTGGTGTTGGAGAAGACTCCTGAGAGTCCCTTGGACTGCAAGGAGTTCCAACCAGTCCACTCTGAAGGCGATCAGCCCTGGGATTTCTTTGGAAGGATAATGCTAAGGCTGAAACTGCAGAACTTTGGCCACCTGATGCCAAGAGTTGACTCATTGGAAAAGACTCTGATGCTGAGAGGGACTGGGGGTGGGAGGAGAACGTGACAACAGAGGATGAGATGGCTGGATAGCATCACTGACTCGATAGACGTGAGTCTGAGTGAACTCCGGAAGTTGGTGATGGACAGGGAGGCCTGGTATGCTGCGATTCATGGGGTCGCTAAGAATCAGACACGACTGAGCAAGTGAACTGATCTGAGGGCTAGTTGGTGGCTCAGAAGGTAAAGAGTCTGCTTGCATTGTGGGAGACATAGGTTTGTTCCCTGGGTCGGTAAGCTCCCCTTGAGAAGGGAATGAATACCCACTCCAGTGTTTTTATCTGGAGAATTCCATGGACAAAGGAGCCTGATGGGCTATATAGTCCATGGGGTCACCGAATCAGACACAACTAAGCAACTGATGCTTTCACTTTATACTTTGAACAAGACTAGGATGTGCCCTCTTACCATGCCTACTCAGTGTCATAGTGGGAAGCCCTGGCTGGGGCAGTAAAACAAGATAAAGAAATAAAATTTATACAAATTGAGAAAGAAGAAATAAAATTGTCTCTACTCACTGAGAGCATGATTGTCTATGTAGAAAATCTTAAAGAATTAAAAAACAGTCGTACAATTAATAATTGAACATAACAAGGTTGAGGATACAAGGTTACCATACAAAAATCAACTGATTTTTTTATATACCAGCAATGAACAATTGAAATGTGAAATGCATACAAAGTTATAACATTTCAATAGCGCTCAATGAAACATGCATAAATCTAATAAAATATGAATAGGACACATAAGCAGAATCACGAGAAACACTGGTGAAAAAAAAACAAAAAAAGATCTCAGTCTAAGGAGAGGTGTCTATGTTCATGGATTGAAGACAATATTATTAAAATGTCAGTTCTTCTCAACCTTATCTATTGAGTCACTGTAATCCCAAAACAAAATCCCAGCAAGCTATATTTTGCAGATACTGTTTCTAAAGAAAAAGAAAACGTCCTAGAAGAGGCAAAACAATAATTAAGAAGAAAATTGGAGAACTGGATGTTCATTTGAAAAAAAAAATAAAAATAAAACAAAACAGAACAAAATTATACCATACATAAAACAGTAACTGAATATCAGTCTTATATCTATGATGGAGAACAAAAACTTATTGATAAAGACATAGAAGAAAATCTACAACCTTAATTTGGTGATGAGTTTTCAATAAAACACCAATAGCCCAACTCATAAGAAAGATAAACTGAACTTCATTAAAATAAAAATATTCTGCTCTGCCATAAGCACTTTAAGAGAATAGAACGAAAAGCCAAAAACTGGAAAAATACAGTTGTAAAACATATGACTGATACATGACTTCAATCAAAAATATACTAGGAACTCTTATATCCAACAAAAAGAAAGCAAAACACAATTTGAAAATGGACAAAAGGTCTGAACAGAAACATCTTTGTAGCAAAAAGAAAAGTGAAAGTTTTAGTAACTCAATATGTCCAGTTCTTTCGCAACCCCATGAACTGTAGCCCACCTGGCTCCTCTGCCATGAAATTCTCCAGGCAAGAATATTGGAGTGGATAACCACTTCCTTCTCCAGGGGCTCTTCCTAACCCAGTGATTGAACTTGAGTCTCCTACATTGAAGGCAAATTCTTTACTGTCCAAACCACCAGAGAAGCCCAAATATATACAGATGGCAAATAAACATATAAAAACATGCCAGTTGCTTTTGCCATTCAGTTAGGACTTCTCTGGTGGCTCAGATGGTGTCTGCCTATCATGAGGGAGACCTGTTCCATCCTTGGATTGGGAAGATCCTCTAGAGAAGGAAATGGCAACCTATTCCAATACTCTTGCTTGGAAAATCCCCTGGATGGGGGAGCTACAGACCATGGGGGTTGCAAAGAGTCAGACACAACTGAGCAACCCTCTGCAACCCCCATGGACCACAGCATGCCAGGCTTCTCTGTATGTTACACCTATTAGAGCAGCTAAAATGAAACAAACAAACAAAAAAAGACCATATCAATAGCTGGTGAAGATATGGAGCAATAGAATATCTCATTCATTGCTGGTGAAATAGCAAGTGGGTTGGGAAGATCCCCTGGGGAGGGCATGGCAACCTACTCGAGTATTCTTGCCTGGAGAATCCCATAGACAGAGGAGCCTGTTAGGCTACAGTCCATAGGGTCACACGAAGTCGGACACAACTGAAGTGATTTAGCATGCCTGCATGCATAGTCACTTAGATTGCTAGTTTCTTTAAAGATTAAACATAATCTTAACATACAATTCAGCAATGGTGCTCATAGGTATTTATTCAATAAATTAAAAAAATAATGTTCACACAAACTTACAAATTTATAGGAACTTTTACTTTTTGGTGATTATAGTAAAACTATTACAACCACTCAAACTTAGCCTGTAGTGGTGGGAAAAAGGCAAGAAAACAGATTCTCCTGTAGAGCTTCCATAAAAAAAAATGCAGCAGCATTGCGGACACTTTGATTTTTAGCGCAGTAAAATTATGTCATATTTCTGACTTATATCGAACTAACATCAGCTATTAACAGTAGGGGAACAGATATGGGTATACAGGCATTCTTTCTGATAACAGCTCTAAAAACTTCAGGTGTCTGTCCATGAATGCACATATTTTGCCTTCAGTCGATGAAAAACTGAACTGGTCTGTCTTTCTGGTCATCTCAGGGACCCTTGTGTCCTTCATAAACTGATTCATCTTGAAAAGCTAAGCATTTAGTTCAGATCAGTTCAGTTTAGTCACTCAGTCGTGTCCGACACTTTGCAATTCCATGAATCGCAGCACACCAGGCCTTGCTGTCCATCAAAATTTCCTGGAGTTCACTCAGACTCACATTCATCGAGTCCATGATGCCATAGCCATCTCATCCTCTGTCATCCCCTTCTCCTCCTGACTCCAATCCCTCCCAGCATCAGAGTCTTTTCCAATGAGTCAGCTCTTCCCATGAGGTGGCCAAAGTACTGGAGTTTCACCTTTAGCATCATTCCTTCCAAAAAAATCCCAAGGCTGATTTCCTTCAGAATGGACTGGTTGGATCTCCTTGCAGTGCAAGGGACTCTCAAGAGTCTTCTCCAACATCACAGTTCAAAAGCATCAGTTCTTTGGTGCTCAGCCTTCTTCACAGTCCAACTCTCACAAGCATACATGACCACAGGAAAAACCATAGCCTTGACTAGATGGACCTTTGTCGGCAAAGTAATGTCTCTGCTTTTGAATATACTGTCTAGGTTGGTCATAACTTTTCTTCCGAGGAGTAAGCGTCTTTTAATTTCATGGCTGCAGTCACCATCTGCAGTGACTTTGGAGCCCCCAAAAAAGTCTAACACTGTTTCCCCATCTATTTCCCATGAAGTGATGGGACCGGATGCCATGATCTTCCTTTTCTGAATGTTGAGCTTCAAGCCAACTTTTCACTCTCCTCTTTCACTTTCATCAAGAGGCTTTTTATTTCCTCTTCACTTTCTGCCATAAGGGTGGCATCATCTGCATATCTGAGGTTATTGATATTTCTCCCAGCAATCTTGATTCCAGCTCATGTTTCTTCCAATCCAGCATTTCTCATGATGTACTCTGCATAGAAGTTAAATAAGTAGGGTGACAATATATAGCCTTGATGTCCGTCTTTTCCTATTTGGAACCAGTCTGTTGTCCCATGTCCAGTTCTAACTGTTGCTTCCTGATCTGCATACAGATTTCTCAAGAGACAGGTCAGGTGGTCTGGTATTCCCATCTCTTTCAGAATGTTCCACACTTTATTGTGATCCACACAGTCAAAGGCTTTGGCATAGTCAACAAAGTAGATATAGATGTTTTTCTGGAACTCTCTTGCTTTTTCCATGATCCTGCGGATGCTGGCAATTTGATCTCTGGTTCCTCTGACTTTTCTAAAACCAGCTTGAACATCAGGAAGTTCATGGTTCACATATTGCTGAAGCTTGGCTTGGAGAATTTTGAGCATTACTTTACTAGCATGTGAGATGAGTGCAATTGTGCAGTAGTTTGAGCATTCTTTGGCATTGCCTTTCTCTGGGATTAGAATGAAAACTGACCTTTTACAATCCTGTGGCCACTGCTGAGTTTTCCAAAGTTGCTGGCATATTGAGTGCAGCACTTTCACAGCATCATCTTTCAGGATTTGAAAGAGCTCCACTGGAATGCCATCACCTCCACTAGCTTTGTTTGTAATGCTGCTTTCTAAGGCCCACTTGACTTCACATTCCGAGATGTCTGGCTGTAGATTAGTGATCATAATTATCAGGGTCATGAAGATCTTTTTTGTACAGTTCTTCTGTGTATTCTTGCCACCTCTTCTTAATATCTTCTGCTTCTGTTAGGTCCATACCATTTCTGTCCTTTATTGAGCCCATCTTTGCATGAAATGTTCTCTTGGTATGTCTAATTTTCTTGAAGAGTTCTCTAGTCTTTTCCACTCTGTTGCCTTCCTCTATTTCTTTGTATTGATTGCTGAAGAAGGCTTTCTTATCTCTTCTTGCTATTCTTTGGAATTCTTTGCTATTCAGATGCTTATATCTTTCCTTTTCTCCTTTGCTTTTCACCTCTCTTCTTTTCACAGCTATTTCTTCCAACAACACAAGAGAAGACTCTACACATGGACATCACCAGATGGTCAACACCAAATTCAGATTGATTATATTCTTTGCAGCCAAAGATGGAGAAGCTCTATATAGTCAACAAAAACAAGACCAGGAGCTGACTGTGGCTCAAATCATGAACTCCTCATTACTAAATTCAGACTCAAATTGAGGAAAGTAGGTAAAACCACTAGACTATTCAGGTATGACCTAAATAAAATTCCTTATGAGTATACAGTGGAAGTGAGAAATAGATTTAAGGGCCTAGATCTGATAGATAGAGTGCCTGATGAACTATGCAATGAGGTTCGTGACATTTTATGGGAGACAGGGATCAAGATCATCCCCATGGAAAAGAAATGCAAAAAAGCAAAATGGCTATCTAGGGAGACCTTACAAATACAAATAACTGGGAAAAGCTAAGCATAGAGATTTGATATTCTTTATTTTCTATTTGTAAAGCATATTATGAGAATAATTATGACAACCTCACTAAGCGCCATCAAAGGGCAGCTCATATTTACCATATGATAAACCTCCTTTTTAACAGATCTGTTATACAGACTGAGTAGGTGCTTTTCTTATTTTACTGATAAAAAAACTAAAGTTCAAAAATCCAAGTAGCTGTGAAGTTGCCTCAGTGATTTGAGATAGGAGGCTTTCAGAACAACTAAAATTTCCCATTTTACAGATAGGTTTTGTATATAATAACATTTAGTAACAGTAATTCTCATGACAAAAAAACACTTGTTCTACATTGTAAAACTTTTTAGTATGAAAAGTATTGATGAAAGAAGGGAAAGATGCAATACTGTCAACAAACAAAAATGACAAACCAACTGAATAAAATGGCAAATATATAAATCAACCTCTTCCACAGACCTGAGGAATAAGAAAACTAAGGGTGAGTTCCAGGCAATTTTGCATAATACTGGAAAATAGAATAAAACACAACACATTCCCTCAGGGAAATATTTAAAACAGAATTATTTGGTAGTATGCCAATACTAATACTAAATTCAGGTTTCAATTGCACTTACCATGTATGATGTAACCTACTTAGTTTGGTTAATCTGGAGTGAACTTGCAAATTCTTTGGATAAAGACCATTAAAATGAGAAACAATGATTTATAAACTTTCCCAGATATTGTTCAATACTGAAGGGGAGTGTTAAATCTCTCTTTTCCGTGTCGGCAAAACACTGGTGTCTTTACATTAAAGTTAGTAGGCTATGTTGGAGACATTATACATTCAGCTCCAGAGCTGAGTCCCTATAAAAGTTAAGGGCTTGCCTATAGGGTTTAACTCAACAAGGTTTTCCTCTCACCTCCTCAGGAGAAAAAATGTTTTAGCTTTTTAAATAGCTCTCACTAGAAAAACAAAGTGATAAACACGAAAACAGATTTTTTGTCTTTTTAACTTTTTCACTTAGATCATGCTACAGGGAGGCTGTATTTAAATACTCAAACAGGTGTATTCCATACATCCCCTACCTCAATATCTCTAGGAAGAAGTAAATCTCTGTTTGTACAGGTATGTATAATCATTAAGACATGCCATCATTGCTAAAGCACTAAACAAACCCTGTGTTTCTTTTGGGCTTCCCAGCTGGTGCTAGTGGTAAAGAACCCATCTACCAATGCGGGAGACATAAGAGATGTTAGAGCCCTGGGCAAATAGATATTCTCTCTGTATTTAAATACTCAAACAGGTGTATTCCATACATCCCCTACCTCAATATCTCTAGGAAGAAGTAAATCTCTGTTTGTACAGGTATGTATAATCATTAAGACATGCCATCATTGCTAAAGCACTAAACAAACCCTGTGTTTCTTTTGGGCTTCCCAGCTGGTGCTAGTGGTAAAGAACCCATCTACCAATGCGGGAGACATAAGAGATGTTAGAGCCCTGGGCAAATAGATATTCTCGAGGAGGGCATGGCAACCCACTCCAGTTCTCTTGCCTGGAGAATCCCATGGACAGAGGAGCCTGGCAGGCTACAGTCCACAGAGTGCAAACAGTTAAACATACCTGAAGCAACTCACACACACACATGCTTCTTTCAAAGCAGAAGATTTATCTGAGAATTTGTACATATATACTTCATGACTGAGCCAAAAGTTCCAAAATAAACTTTTGTTTCATAGGCAGTATGTATCTACATTTCAAATTACAGACACAATCTTTCAAACCACACACATTTTACTTTGAGAGATACCATTAAGTAGCAAGTCATTTGGCTTCATTACTGATGGTGTTGTTTTTTATTAGTTTCCCTTGGCCAACTCCTTATTTATAACAGTACTTAGTATTTACTTTAGACATATTTATGAAGGCTGTCTTAGACTCTTTGCCCTCTGATCCCATCATCTTTCATTTCTGAATCTGTTTCTATTAACTACATTTTGTCCTGATTATGAGTCATATTTTCCTACTTATTTGCTTGCCTAGTAATTTTTTCTTGGTCACAAGACATTAGTAAATGTTATGTTATTGGATGTCCCTATTTTGTTGTCTCCTGTGGAGGAGTATTCAGCTCTGATCTAATCTAGGAGATAATTCACATATTAGTGGTCCCACACTCTGGAAACACTGAGGCTGGATTAATTCATTGCAGTACTATAAAGAATCCTAAATCCTAATATAAAGAATCCTTCCTTAAATGAGGCATATATTCCTCAGCATACTAAGATGCTAACACACTCTGGAGGCATTTAAGTTTGTGAATCTTGATCTATAAACCCATGAGATTATCTGGCAGAATTCCATCCCAACCACTTTCCATTTGCTCATCCCTGCAGTCCCCACCCTTACTAGATCTATAGCAATAGAGTCTATGGTATCCTGAATTTATGTCTGCTCACAACTATATATTTTTTAATACTGACTGGTATGGAGAACATTATTTATAATCCTGCTGCTGCTGCTGCTGCTGCTGCTAAGTCACTTCAGTCGTGTCCGACTGTGTGACCCCATAGACGGCAGCCCACCAGGCTCCTCCATCCCTGGGATACTCCAGGGAAGAACACTGGAATGGGTTGCCGTTTCCTTCTCCAATGCATGAAAGTGAAGTCGCTCAGTCGTGTCCAACTCTCAGCAATCCCATGGACTGCAGCCTACCAGGCTCCTCTGTTCATGGGATTTTCCAGGCAAGAGTACTGGAGAAGAGTGCCATTGCCTTCTCCAATTTACAATCCTAGAGGGGATATAATAAGAATAAATAAAGAAATCTCAAACAGAAAAGCATTCCTGGAAACCTTTCATTCTAAGCTCTCAGTAGCTCTTTCTTTCCTTTTATTTAGAAATTACTGCATGTATAAATATATGTATCCGCAGCTGCAGGCCTGCTTTTCTTTTTCTATAAATGACAGTGAGAGGAAATTCCCAGTTGGGCTAGATTATTCAAATTAGCCATAACTCAAAATCCTTCACAATGAGCTCAGGAATTTATTATATGATTTTATTCTGCAACTGATGTATCATATTTCTAATTAAATTTTTGTTAGACTAAAACTAAATTTTCTGAGAACTCCTACACATCAGCCAGTTCAACCTTTTGAACAGGAGTACAAAAGGAAAGGTGATATAAAACTAAAAAGATCTTCTGGGTAAACCATCAGAGTATTTACATAAAACTCACCAAGAATAGGTAAAACTCAATGTTTTAGAAAATGTTTCTTCTATTTTTATACCCAGGAAACAAACATATTTATAGGACAGTAGACAAATGAGATCAAGTTAAGATAATATCCATTTCCCTTCCAGAAAAGGAGGAAATCACCCTCCTGTGCATTGTTTACAGTTTTAGGGAAAACAGGTGAGCAGGAAGAGCATCTCTCCTTTCTTTCTTGAATGGATATAAATGACCTTATTTTTTCCAAGATTTTTTTTTGCTCAAAAATAATTCTTTAATTTGATCTCAACAAGCTGCTATAGAGAACCTTTCAACATTATGAAAACATCCCTGAGAAGTACAGTGCTGATTGTTGTTGTTCAGTTGCTCAGTCATGTCTGACTTTCTGTGACCCCATGAACCCCTGCACACCAGGCTTCCCTTTACTGCACCATGTCCGGAGCTTGCTCAGACTCATGTCCTTTGAGTTGGTGATACCATTCAACTATGTCATCCTCTGTCATCTCTTTCTCCTCCTGCCTTCAGTCTTTCCCAGCATCAGGGTCTTTTCTAAAGATTCAGCTGTTCTCATCAGGTGGCCAAAGTATTAGAGCTTCAGCATCAGTCCTTCCAACGAATATACAGGATTGATTTCCTGTAGAATTGACTGGCTTGATCTCAATGCAGCCCAAGGAACTCTCAGGACTCTCCTCTAACATGACAGTTTGAAACCGTTAATTTTTCGGTGCTTAGCTTTATTTATGGTACAAATCTCTCAGCTTTACATGACTATGAGAAAAACCATAGCTTTGACTATATGGACCTTTGCTGGCAAAGTAATGCCTCTTCATTTGAATATGCTGTCTAGTTTTGTCATAGCTTTTCTTCCAAGGAGCAAGCGTCTTTTAATTTCATGGCTCTAGTCACTGTCTACAGTGATTTTGCAGCCTAAGAAGATGAAGTCTGCCATTGTTTCCATTGTTTCCCCATCTATTTCCCATGAAGTGATGGGACCAGATGCCATGATCTTAGTTTTGGAGGTCCACAGAGCTGGAGGCCAGCACAGTTTCATGAAACATGAAATGGAGCATGTGTTGCCCTCGCTTGTATAGACAGGGTTCTAACTATGACTTCTACAGGCAGCTAATTCTAATTAGGATCACAAAGGAGAAAAAGACTCACAGCATTAAATCCTAAATTTTTATTTTGATATTTAACATCACCACGGGGTTTTTATGTGTTTGAAGAATAAGTGTGAACTCAAATAGTTGTTTCACATTTTTTAGAGAATATTTTCCCCACTGGTTCCACATAACATCTTAGAGGAAAAAAGTCTCCAACAGAAATTTTTTTCTAAGATTAAAAAAAAATATGAAGTTTCTTAATGAGATAAACTCCCACAAATAAGATAATCCATTTCTGCTATGGGATAGAAATTTTTTTCAGGAAGAAACTAACTTGCCATACACATTTTCTCATAAAGCGTCCATCACTCAGTGTCACCTTTTGCTTCCTTTCTCCCTTAAAATCAGCAGGCAACAATCTTAAATTGAGCTTTTAAATAGCATGCAAGAGAATATTTTAGCACCTTTATCTAAATACATAAAGTATAGGAGATACTTTCCATTTTAGATATAAAATTTTGCCAATGGGAACATTTAATATAATTAATGTATTTCTATAAAACAACTTATAAACTCACTCTATATTGAAACTGGAATCTGTTCTTGTGTTTGCATTACCAGGAAAATACAAAAAAAACTGAAATAAAGATTTGGTTTAAAATATAAAACCATCACAACCTTGAGAATCAGGGCATTTCCTGTAGCTGAACAGAAAGCACAGAACTATCCCATTTTCAAAATGCACTTCCCATATTATCTTTCACCTGGATTATATACATCAAAATTCTCTAAAGGTAGGATTTCATAAACAAATGAGGCATCTGAAAAACCTAAACCATAGCAATTTTAGTTGAATTTTTACCCTAGGAATAAAGTTAAGATTTCCTCACCAGCTTATTAAAAGTTTAAACAAGTAAGTTCAACAAATACTTATGAACAAAGTCCAAAAAAACTTGAAGAAAAAAAGACCAATATATGACTCTGAGGAGAGTCTTCTCTGAAAGCCATTATTTAGTCTCCTCAGTGGCCACAGCTTTATTTCTATTTCAGATATTTTGCAAAGCTGACCTAGTGGGCCTTGACTCAGGAAAATAGACCTCCAGGAAACCTGGAGCTCCCACTCCCCTCCATCAAATAGAGAGAAACCTAGAATGTCCCTGATTCAGTTTATTTGCTTACAGACTTGATGGGATAGTTAAAAAGAAACATATTTTCATTTTACCCCACTTTATAAGCCTTTCTAGTTTCCAAATGCCAAAAGTGCCTTGTCTTGATAATGGCTTCTATGGATTTATCACTAGGAATAACTAATCCAAATGAGCTTAGATATCCCCCAACCTACTCTTCTTCCCATCCACCACCATACACAAAGGACAGTCTAACTGTGTGCCTGGAAAATCCCCTAGACAAGCTGAAGTGCCAATTCTAATTAGACTTTGGGCATTTTAACTAAATTCTCAATCAACTCTGGAAAAATATGTAAGTTATTCTTGGTACTAGTCATTTTCAATCAAATGACTCAGAAACTGATCCAACCCTATGGCAGTGTTACAAGCTCTAGCAATTGACCAGGTTGTTTTGGAAAGATCACCTTTGATCGTATGATTGAGCAGCCTTTTCAGTAGATCATGAATTACAACCCAAACCCAATACACTACACCAATTGTTATAGCTATTGAGCCCAAATCTTTCCTGCAATTTCAGTAGCTGGGCAGGTTCTGACCATTGTAAAAGAAAGTCTATAGGTGAAAGATATGAGGACTTAACAGCAATGTAGTATAGGGGATCAAAGTCCAATTTTCCCAGGAGATGCGAAGTAAATTGGTAATGACAGAATGAGTAAGAATTTTGCCAGATTGAGACAGAGAATAAAAGAACATAAGGATGCACCTAGAGACTGTCATACTGAGTGAACTAAGTCAGAGAAGGAGAAATATTGTATGACATCCTTTTTATATGGAATCTAAAAAGAAACAATACAAATGAACTTATTTGCAAAACAGACTCACAGAACTCAGAGAATGAAGGTATGGTTGCCAGAGGGAAGGATAGGGGGAAGGAAGAATTAGAGAGTTTGGGATGGACAGGAACACACCATTATATTTAAAGAGGATAACCAGAAAAATCTTACTATATAGCACAGAGAACTGTGATCATTGTAATGTGACAGCCTGGATGGGAAGGGAATTTAGGAAGAATGGATACATGTATATATAAAGCTGAGTCCTTTTGCTGTCCACTTGAAATTACCAAAACATTGTTAATCGTATTAATTGGCTATACTCCAATATAAAATAAAAAGTAAAATAAAATAAATGGTACAAAATAAAAGAGACTGATAAGAAATCACTTTTCAAACCTTAACACCAATAGCTACTCTATATAAAAGTACTGATCCAATCAAGTTAGTTGTTTTTATGAGTTTTCTATTCGCTTTTTGCATTGTTTGAATATGTTTTTTTTCTGCCTTTCTACTCATGATATAGGCCAGATTTTACCTCAAACTATCAAATGTATGAGTGAGTGAAAGTCACTGAGTCGTGTCAGACTCTTTGCAACCCCATGGACTATAGAGTCCATGGAATTCTCCAGGCCAGAATAATGGAGTGGGTAGCCATTCCCTTCTCCAGGGGATCTTCTCAACCCAGGGATCAGAACTCAGGTCTCTCACATTGCAGGATTCTTTACCAGCTAAGCCACTAAGAAAATCTGAGCATACTGGAGTGGGTGAAAGTGAAGTCGCTCAGTTGTGTCCTACTCTTTGCAACCCCAGGCTCCTATATCCATGGGGTTTTCCAAGCTACAGTACTGGAGTGGATTGCCATTTCCTTCTCCAGGGGATCTTCCTGACCCAGGGATCAAACTGGGTCTCCCACATTGTAGACAGACGCTTAACTGTCTGAGCCACCAGCTAAGCCACTAAGAAAGCCTGAGAATACTGGAGTGGGTAGCCTATCCCTTTTCCAGAAGATCTTCCCCACCTAGGAATAGACCCAGGGTCTCCTGCATTGCAGGCAGATTATTTACCAGCTGAGCTAACAGGGAAGCCCTACTAACTGTATAGGCACCTTTAAATATGAAGTACCACAACAACTTTGTCTAGGAAGCATTGCCTCACTTTTCCAGATGAATATGGCCTCTCTCTTTCTGGTCGTTTCTGACACTTTTAACTTTTCATAAGAAATAACAACTCAAGCAGAAAGAGAAAAAGAAATGAGTGTAGAAGTATATTTCTCTATCAGTTCAGTCACTCAGTCATGTCCAACTCGTTGTGACCCCTGGCAGCACGCCAGGCCTCCCTGTGCATCACCAACTTCCGGAGTTCATTAAAACTCATGTTCTAAGAGTCAGTGGTGCAATCCTACCATCTCATCCTCTGTCGACCCATTTTCCTCCTGCCTTCAATATTTCCCAGCATCAAGGTCTTTTCAGATGAGTCAGTTCTGTGCATCAGGTGGCCAAAGTATTGGAGTTTCAGCTTCAGCATCAGTCCTTCCAATGAAACTTCAGGAATGATTTCCTTTAGGATGGACTACTTGGATCTCCTTGCAGTCTAATTTACTCTTAATAGTCTGCTCCAACACCACAGTTCAAAAGCATCAATTCTTCAGCACTCAGCTTTCTTTACAGTCCAACTCTCACATCCATACATGACTAATGGAAAAACCATAGTTTTGACTAGATGGACATTTGTTAGCAATGTAATGTCATATGCTATCTAGGTTGGTCATAACTTTTCTTCCAAGGAACAAATGTCTTTTAATATCATGGATACAGTCACCATCTGCAGTGATTTTGGAGCCCACAAAAATAAACACTGTCACTGTTTCCATTGTTTCCACATCTATTTGCCATGAAGTGATGGGACCAGATGCCATGATCTTAGTTTTTGAATGTTGAGCTTTAAGCCAACTTTTTCATCTCCTCTTTCACTTTCAAGAGGCTCTTAGTCAGTGATGCCATCCAGCCATCTCATCCTCTGTCATCCCCTTCTCCTCCTGACCCCAATCCCTCCCAGCATCAGAGTCTTTTCCAATGAGTCAATCTTCACATGACGTGGCCAAAGTACTGGAGTTTCAGCTTTAACATCATTCCTTCCAAAGAAATCCCGAGGCTGATCTCCTTCAGCATGGACTGGTTGGATCTCCTTGCAGTCCAAGGGACTCTCAAGAGTCTTCTCCAACACCACAGTTCAAAAGCATCAATTCTTCGGTGTTCAGCCTTCTTCAGAGTCCAAATCTCACATCCATACATGACCACTGGGAAAACCATAGCTTTGACTAGATGGCCCTTAATCGGCAAAGTAATGGTATCTCTAATCTTCTTGAAGTGATCTCTAGTGTTTCCTGTTCCATTGTTTTCCTCTATCTCTTTGTATTGATCACTGAAGAAGGCTTTCTTATCTCTCCTTGATATTCTTTGGAATTCTGCATTCAAATGGATATATCTTTCCTTTTCCCCTTTGACTTTTGCTTCTCTTTTTTTCTCAGGTATTTGCAAGGCCTCCTTGGTAAGGTAAGGTAAAGTCGCTCAGTCATGTCTGACTCTTTGCGATTCTGTGGACTGTAATCTACTAGGCTTCTCCATCCATGGGATTCTCCAGGCAAGAATACTGGAGTGGATTGCCATTTCCTTCTCCAGGGGATCTTCCCAACCCAGGTATAGAACCCGGGTCTCCCGCATTGGAGGCAGATACTTTAACCTCTGAGCCACCAGGGAAGCCAACCATTTTTCCTTTTATTGCAATTTTTTTTTCCCCCTTGGGGATGGTTTGATCCCTGTCTCCTGTTCAATGCCATGATCTTCCATCTATAATTCTTCAGGCACTCTATCAGATCTTATCCCTTGAATCTATTTCTCACTTCCACTGTATAATCATAAGGGATTTGAGTTAGGTCAAACTTGAATGGTTGGAGAAGGCAATGGCACCCCCACTCCAGTACTCTTGCCTGGAAAATCCCATGGATGGAGGAGCCTGGTAGGCTGCAGTCCACACGGTCGTGAAGAGTCGGACATGACTGAGCAACTTCACTTTCCACTTTCGTGCATTGGAGAAGGAAATGGTAACCCACTCCAGTATTCTTGCCTGGAGAATCCCAGGGACAGGGGAGCCTGGTGGGCTTCCATCTATGGGGTCGCACAGTGTCGGACACGAATGAAGCAACTTAGCAGCAGCAGCAGTATCATACTTGAATGGTCTAGTAGTTTTTCCTACTTTCTTCGATTTCAGTCTGAATTTGGCAATAAAGAGTTCATGATCTGGGCCACATTCAGCTCCCAGTCTTGTTTTTGCTGACTGTATAGAGCTTCTGCATCTTTGGCTGCAAGGAATATAATCAATCTGATTTCAGTATTGGCCATTTGGTGATGTCCATGTGTAGAGTCTTCTCTTGTGTGGTTGGAAGAGGGTGTTTGCTATGACCAGTGCATTCTCTTGGCAAAACTCTATTAGCCTTTGCCCTGCTTCATTCTTTACACAAAGGCCAAAGTTGCCTGTGACTCCAGGTATTTCATGACTTTCTACTTTTGCATTGCAATCTCCTATAATGAAAATGACATGTTTTGGGTGTCAGTTTTAGAAGGTCTTGTAGATCTTCATAGAACTGTTCAACTTTACATTCTCCAGCATTATTGGTCAGGGCATAGAGTTGGATTACTCTGATATTGAATGGTTTGTCTTGGAAATGAACAGAGATCATTCTGTCATTTTTGAGATTGCATCCAAGTACTGCATTTCAGCCTCTTTTGTTGACTATGAGGGCAACTCCATTTCTTCTAAGAGATTGGATTCTTGCCCACAGTAATAGATATAATGGTCACCTGAGTTAAATTCACCCATTCCAGTGCATTTTAGTTTGCTGATCCCAAAAATGTCAACAATCACTCTTGCCATTTCCTGTTTGACCACTTCCAATTTGCCTTGATTCATGGACCTAACATTCCAGGTTCCTCTGCAATATTGCTCTTTATAGGATCAGACTACTTCCATCACCAGTCACATCCACACCTGGGTGGTGGTGTTGCTTTGGCTCCATCTCTTCATTTTTTCCATAGTTATTTCTCCACTGATCTCCAGTAGCACATTGGGTACCTACCAACCTGGGGAGTTCATCTTTCAGTGTCCTATATTTTTGCCTTTTCATACTGTTCATGGAGTTCTCAAGGCAAGAATACTGAACTGGTTTCCCATTCCCTTCTCCAGTGGACCACATTTTGACAGAACTCTCCAACATGACCTGTCCATCTAGGGTGGCCCTACAAGTCATGGCTCATTCATTTAAATAGATAAGGCCATCATCCTTGTGATCAGATTGGTTCATTTTTTGTCATTGTGGCTTTCAGTCTGCCTGCACTCTGCTGGACAAGGGTAAGAGGCTTATAGAAGCTTCTGAATGGAGAGACTGACTGAGAGGGAAACTGGATCTTGTTCTGATGGGTGAGGCTATGCTCAATAAAACTAACCCAATTTGCTATTGATGGGTGGGGCTGTGTTCCCTCCCTGTTATTTGAAAAGTGAAAGTGAAGTCACTCAGTGGGACTCTTTGCTACCCCAAGGACTGTAGCCTACCAGGATCCTCTGTCCATGGGATTTTCCAGGCAAGAGTCCTGGAGTGGGTTCCTATTTCCTTCTCTAGGGGATTTCTTGACCCAGGGATCGAACACGGGACGCCAAAGCATTGTAGGCAGACACTTTACCATCTGAGCTACCAGGGAAGTCCCTGTTATTTACCTGGGGCCAAACTATGGTGGAGTAATGAAGATAATGGCACCCTCCTTCAAAAGGTCCTATGCACGCACTGCTACACTCAGTTGTCCCCAACCCTGCAGCAGGCCACACCTCCACCAGAGACTCCTGGATAGTCATGGGCAAGTCTGGGTCAGTCTCTTTGAGGCTCCCTGCTCCTTTCTCCTTGGTCCTGGTTAGCACAAGGTTCTGTTTAAGCAAATAAATAAACATATAATGTTAATAGTTCTCTACATGTAATAGATTATCAACTAATATTTGAGTGACTAAATAAAATTGACCTGAGAAAGGCTTCTATCTAAAAGTAATGTCAAGACTCTGACTGTTTAGATGCTTCTTGCCTGCTATAACAAGAAAACATTGCAGTACTCCTTATAGACCAATTATTAACTTCTAATTAGCTAAAGCAGCTAATTTAACTAATATTTTATGTCAGGGCATGCATCATATATTGATGAAACTAGAATACATAAGGTAGAATCTTCTGCCTCCAAAGACATGATAAATACAGCTTTGTCTCTTACCTTTTCTGATATTTCTTCCTAAAGTGTGTTAAACCTTGTAAAGCAGTTCAGTTTTTAGAGACATCAGAGCCTTACCATTGTTTGTAAGTAAGGTTGTTCTATGTTATGAGTGATATTTCTAGCACCAGTTACACTATTCTCCAACTTTAAAATCTACAACCTTAAAAAATAGACTGTGGTGCTTACTGTTTATAGTCACTTTGCTCATTCCTGTCTAACTCTCTGCAGCCCCATGGACTGTAGCCCTCCAGGCTTCTCTGTCCGTGGAATTTTCTAGGTAAGAATACTGGAGTGAGTTGTCATTTCCTACTCCAAGGGATCTTCCTGACCCATGGATCAAACCCAGTCCTCTCATTTCTCCTGAAATGGCAGGTGGATTCTTTACCACCAGCGCCACCTGGGAAGCCCTTGAGATTTCATTTAATCCACACCCTGAGTCAGTCAATCAAAATCTGGTAGATAAGTCCATCCTAATTGTTAGGCAGCTAGAAAAGCAA
Source organism: Madoqua kirkii (assembly GCA_006408675.1). Lineage (NCBI taxonomy): Eukaryota > Metazoa > Chordata > Mammalia > Artiodactyla > Bovidae > Madoqua > Madoqua kirkii. Next base: position 15,100 of record SJYC01075071.1, on the reverse strand, counting down.
ATTTCATATGTCCCATGACAATTTATTCTACTTTAAGGCTTTCACTATATAGAAAAGACACACCTAATCAATGACAATGAGAGGAAATGAAGAGGGAATGAAATTGCATTCAATATTCAAGGCAGAGTGCTAATGGCTTTACATGTGTACATTAAGCAATCCTTGAAAAAACCAATGTGCTTAAAATTGTCACTGTTATGCTTATTTAGAAATAAAAGAATTAAGAACTGAAGAATGTGTGTATCATGCTCAAAACTACACAGCAAATAAAGAAAAACTCATCTAAATAAAAGTATTAGATTCAAAGAAAGGAATAGGGTAGAGGCCCTCAATTCACTTACATTTTCAGAAATGACTTGAGAGTTCTCTCTTCTGCACCAAACAGCAAGTTCAGACAAGCATTATCCTCATATTCTCTACTTTTCCTTAGAAAACCTATAGCCTGAAAGAGGCAACTCAACCTGCTCATCAATTTACACATATAGTAAACTTTACTCAGTACTAATTACACATCTGTAACTGCAAGAGCCTCTGATATGCTGGTCAATAAAACATGCATTCTTCTGTTTAGGAAGTTAAGATAAGCACAAGAGACGGACATAAAAGAAGTAATCACACTAAGATAAAATTGCAGTGTCATGCAACAGAAAGTACAAAAATATATATAGGGTGTTCTCAAGTAATATAATAAGACAGCTTTCTTAAGATCAAGAGGGTAGAAAAGACCTCCTATAGATGATACTTAAAGCAGAGAATAAATGAGTTAACCTGGGGGAAGGAGGGTATTAAGAAGGGAAAAGAAACAGTCCAAGTGTAGGAAATGAAATGTGTAAAAGCCCTGGAGTAGGATCTAACATAATAGGGGAATAGAGAAGAATTCATTATCTAAAGCACATTGATCCAAGAAGTGGAATGTGGGACTCTTGGGCACATCAGTGGTTAAGAGTTTGCCTTCCAATGCAGGGCCTGTGGGTACCACCCCTGTTCAGGAATCTAGGGTCCCCACATGACTCCTGGTCCAAAAAAAAAAACCAAAACAAAACATAAAACAGAAGCAATATTGTAACAAACTGAATAGTTTAAAACAATGGTTCACATAAAAAATCTTAAAAAAAAAAAATAGTGATACAAAACATGGCAAAGAGGCAGGCAGCAGGGACCAAGTAGAACTGTATGTTCTATTCCAAAGGAACACTAAGCCATTGACATGTTTTAAGCAGAGCTGTGACAATGTATAACCTAAGTTTTACAGTGATTACTCTAAAAACATGGCAGATATTTGTCCCTAATTTATCAGTTCACTTCAGTGTCTCAGTTGTGTCCGACTCTTTGTAACCCCGTGGACAGCAGCACACCAGATTCACTGTCCATCACCAACTCACAGAGCATGCTCAAACTGATGTCCATCAACTCGGGGATGACATATAATCATCTCATTCTCTGTCATCCCCTTCTCTTCCTGCCTTTGATCTTTCCCAGCATCAGGGTCTTTTCCAATGAGTCAGTTCTGTTGCATCAAGTGGCCAAAGTATTGGGCTTCAGCTTCAGCACCAGTCCTTCCAATAAATATTTAGGAATATTTCCTTTAGGACTTACTGATTGGATCTCCTTATAGTTCAAGGGACTCTCAAGAGTATTCTCCAACACCACAGTTCAGTTCACTTCAGTTCATTTCAGTTGCTCAGTCATGTCCAACTCTTTGCAACTCCATGAATCGCAGGAGGCCAAGCAACCTGTTTATCACCATCTCCCAGAGTTCACTCAGATTCACTTCCATCGAGTCAGTGATGCCATCCAGTCATCTCATCCTTGGTTGTCCCCTTCTCCTCCTGCCCTCAATCCCTCCCAGCATCAGAGTCTTTTCCAATGAGTCAACTTTTTGCATCAGGTGGCCAAAGTACTGGAGTTTCAGCTTTAGCATCATTCCTTCCAAAGAAATCCCAGGGTTGATCTCCTTCAGAATGGACTGGTTGGAACTCCTTGCAGTTCAAGGGACTCTCAAGAGTCTTCTCCAACACCACAGTTAAAAAGCATCAATCCTTCGGTGCTCACCTTTCTTCACTGTCCAACTCTCACATCCATACATGACCACAGGAAAAACCATAGCCTAGAATAGACGGACCTTAGTCGGCAAAGTAATGTCTCTGCTTTTGAATATACTATCTAGGTTGGTCATAAATTTTCTTCCAAGGAGTAAGCATCTTTTAATTTCATGGCTGCAGTCACCATCTGCAGTGATTTTGGAGCCCTCCAAAAATAAAGTCTGACACCGTTTCCACTGTTTCCCCATCTATTTCCCATGAAGTGATGGGACCAGATGCCATGATCTTCCTTTTCTGAATGCTGAGCTTTAACTCAACTTTTTCGCTCTCCTCTTTTACTTTCATCAAAAGACTTTTTATTTCCTCTTCACTTTCTGCCATAAGGGTGGTGTCATCTGCATATCTGAGGTTATTGATATTTCTCCCAGCAATCTTGATTCCAGCTTGTTTCTTTCCAGTCCAGCATTTCTCATGATGTACTCTGCATAGAAGTTAAATAAGCAGGGTGACAATATACAGCCTTGACGTACTCCTTTTCCTATTTGGAACCAGTCTGTTGTCCCATGTCCAGTTCTAACTGTTGCTTCCTGACCTGCATACAGATTTCTCAAGAGGCAGGTTAGGTGGTCTGGTATTCCCATCTCTTGAAGAATTTTCCACAATTTATTGTAATTCACACAGTCAAAGACTTTGGCATAGTCAAGAAAGCAGAAATAGATGTTTTTCTGGAACTCTCTTGCTTTTTCCATGATCCAACAGATGTTGGCAATTTGACCTCTGGTTCCTCTGCCTTTTCTAAAACCAGCTTGAACATCAAGGAGTTCATGGCTCATGTACTGCTGAAGCCTGGCTTGGAGAATTTTGAGCATTACCTTACTAGCATGTGAGATGAGTACAATTGTGCAGTAGTTTGAGCATTCTTTGGCATTGCCTTTCTTTGGAATTGGAATGAAAACTGACCTTTTCCAGTCCGGTGGCCACTGCTGAGTTTTCCAAAGTTGCTGGCATATTGAGTGCAGCACTTTCACAGCATCATCTTTCAGGCTTTGAAACAGCTCCACTGGAATTCCATCACCTCCACTAGCTTTGTTCATAATGATGCTTTCTAAGGCCCACTTGACTTCATACTCCAAGATGTCTGACTCTAGATTAGTGATCGCATCATCATGATTATCAGGGTCATGAAGATCTTTTTTGTACAGTTCTGTGTATTCTTGCCACCTCTTCTTAATATCTTCTGCTTCTATTAGGTCCATATCATTTCTGTCCTTTATTGTGCCCATCTTTGCATGAAATGTTCCCTTGGTATCTCTAATTTTCTTGAAGAGATCTCTAATCTTTCCCATTCTGTTGTTTTTCTCTATTTCTTCACACCACAGTTCAAAAGCATCAGTTCTTCAACATTCAGCTTTCTTTATAGTCCAGCTCTCATATACATACACGACTACTGGAAAAACCATAGCCTTGACTGGACAGACTTTGTTGGCATAGTAATGTCTTTGCTTTTTATATGTTATCTAGCTTGGTCATAGTTTTTCTTCAAAGGAGTAGTGTCTTTTAATTTCACAGATGTAGTCATCATTTTCAGTGATTTAGGAGACCCCAAAATTAAAGTATCTCACTGTTTCCAGTGTTTCCGATCTATTTGCCATAAAATGAGGGGACTGGAGGCTATCATCTTAGTTTTCTGAATGTTCAGTTTAAGCCTACTACTTTTTTACTCTCCTCTTTCACTCTCATCAAGAGGCTCTTCAGTTCTACTTTGCTTTCTGCCATAAGGCTGGTGTCATCTGCATATCTGAGGTTACTGATATTTCTCCCTGAAATTTTGATTCCAGCTTGGCTACATCCAGCCCAGCATTTTGTTTGATGCACTCTGCCTATAAGTTAAATAAGCACAGTGACAATACACAACTTTGATGTACTCCTTTCCCTATTTGGAACCAGTCTATTATTCCATGTCCAATTCTGATTGTTGCTTCTTAACCTGTATACAGATTTCTCAGGAGGCAAGTAAGGTCATCTGGTATCCTATCTCTTTAAGAATATCCCACAGTTTTCTGTGATCCATACAGTCAAAGGCTTTGGCATAGTCAATAAAGCAGAAGAAAATGATTTTCTGGAACCCTCTTGCTTTTTTGATGATCCAACAGATGTTGGCAATTTGATCTTTGATTCCTCTGTCTTCTCTAAATCCAGCTTGAACATCTGAAATTTCTTGGTTCACATATTGTTGAAGCCTGGCTTGGAGAATTTTGAGTATTTCTTTGCTAGTGTGTGAGATAAGTGCAATGGTGTGCTAGTCTGAACATTCTCTGACGTTGCCTTTCTTTGTGACTGGAATGAAAACCAAGCTTAATCAGTCCTGTGGCCATTGCTGAGTTTTCAAAATTTGCTGATATACTGAGTGCAGCACTTTCACAGCATTATCTTTCAGGATTTGAAATAGCTCAACTGGAATTCCATCACCTCCACTATCTTTGTTCGTATTGATGCTTCCTAAGGCTGACTTGACTCCACAATTCAGGATGCATGGGTGTAGGGGAGTGAACACACCATCATGGCTATGATGGTTATCTGGGCCATAAAGATCTTTTTTTGTATTCTTGCCACCTTCTGCCTCTGTTAGATCCATACCACTTGTGCCCTTTATTATTGTGGCAGGAATACACAGAAGAACTGCACAAAAAAGGTCTTCATGACCCAGAAAATCATGATGGTGTAAACACTCACCTAGAGCAAGACATTCTGGAATGTGAAATCAAGTGGGCTTAGGAAGAATCACCAAAAACAAAGCTAGTGGAGGTGATGGAATTCCAGTTGAGCTATTTCAAATCCTAAAAGATAATGCTGTGAAAGTGCTACACTCAATATACCAGCAAATTTGGAAAACTCAGCAGTGGCCACAGGACTGGAAAAGTTCAGTTTTCATTCCAATCCCAAAGAAAGACAATGTCAAAGAATGCGCAGACTACTGCACAATTGCATTCATCTCAAATGCAAGTAAAGTAATGCTAAAAATTCTCCAAGCCAGTCTTCAGCAATACGTGAACTGTGAACTTCCTGATGTTCAAGCTGGTTTTAGAAAAGGCAGAGGAACCAGAGGTCAAATTACCAACATCTGCTGGATCATCAAAAAAGCCAAAGAGTTCCAGAAAAACATCTATTTCTGCTTTACTGACTATCAAAAGCCTTTGACTGTGTGGATCACAATAAACTGTAGAAAATTCTGAAAGAGATGGGAATACCAGACCACCTGACCTGCCTCTTAAGAAACCTGTATGCAGGTCAGGAAGCAACAGTTAGAACTGGACATGGAACAAAAGACTGGTTCCGAATCAGGAAAGGAGTACATCAAGGTTTTATATTGTCATCCTGCTTATTTAACTTCTATGCAGAGTACATCATGAGAAATACTGGGCTGGAAGAAACACAGGCTGGAATCAAGATTGCTGGGAGAAATATCAATAACCTCAGATACGCAGATGATACCACCCTTATGGAAGAAAGTGAAGAAGAACTAAATAGCCTCTTGATGAAAGTGAAAGAGGAGAATGAAAAAGTTGGCTTAGCACTCAACATTCAGAAAACGAAGATCATGACATCTGGTCCCATCAGTTCATGGCAAATAGATGGGGAAACAGTGGCTGACTTTATTTTTCTGGGCTTCAAAATCTCTGCAGATGGTGACTGCAGCCATGAAATTAAAAGACACTTACTCCTTGGAAGAAAAGTTATGACCAACCTAGACAGCATATTAAAAAGCAGAGACATTACTTTGTCAACAAAGGTCCATCTAGTCAAGGCTATGGTTTTCCAGTAGTCATGTATGGATGTGAGAGTTGGACTATAGAGAAAGCTGACTGCCAATGAATTGATGTTTTTAAACTGTTGTGTTAGAGAAGACTCTTGAGAGTCCCTTGGACATCGAGGAGATCCAACCTGTCCATCCTAAAGGAGATCAGTCCTGGGTGTTCACTGGAAGTACTGATGTTGAGGCTGAAACTCCAGTTCTTTGGCCACCTCATGCAAAGAACTGACTGATTGGAAGAGACCTTGATGCTGGGAAGATTGAGGGCAGGAGGAGAAGGGGATGACAGAGGATGAGATGGTTGGATGGGTTCACAGACTCAATGAACATGGGTTTGGGTGGACTCCGGGAGTTGGTGATGCACAGGGAGTCCTGGTGTGCTGTGATTCACAAAGAATTGGACATGAGTGGGCAACTGAACTGAATACTTTGGATTAGCATGGTTTCAGATTTCTCAGAAATTTATAAATATAGAAAACTTGTGTATTTATTTTCTATTGCTGTATAACCAATAATCAAGACTAAGGATTTTTAAACAGTACTTGTTTATTACTTCATGAAATTCTATAGGCTGGATTTCTATGAGGCATGTCTGAGCTCTCCACTTAGGTTGAAATCAAGGTACCAGCTGAGCTCAGTGTTCATTTAAAGGCAGAAAAGAAAATCTGTTCCCAGGCCCACTAGTGTTGGTGGCAGAATTCAGTTACTCTTGATGGTAGCTCTGAGGTCCTTGTTTCCTTGCCAGTTGTCACTGAGGGACAGCTCTCAATTCCTAAAGACCACTCCTATTCCTTACCACATGGCTTCCTCCAGTTTAAAAGCAGCAATAGTGCACTGAAGCTTTCTCACACTTAAAATATTTATCTTCCTTTTCTGTGACTGCCCAAAGGAAAATTTGCTTTTAAAGGGCTCACTTGATTGGGTCAAGGCCATCAAATTATCTTCCAGTTTTATAGTCAACTGATTTGGGACTTTACTTACAGCTGCAAAATTCTTTTATAGCCAAATTATTATCTGACTAAATAACAGGATGAAAGTATACAGCCTTGACATACTCCTTTTCCTATTTAGAACCAGTCTGTTTCCATGTCCAGTTCTAACTGTTGCCTCCTAATTTGCATATAGGTTTCTCAAGAGGCAGGTAAGGTGGTCTGGTATTCCCATCTCTTTCAGAATTTTCCACAGTTTATTGTGATCCACACAGTCAAAAGCTTTGACATAGTCATGAAAGCAAAAACAGATGTTTTTCTGGAACTCTCTTGCTTTTTCCATGATCCAGCAGATGTTGGCAATTTGATCTTTGGTTCCTCTGCCTTTTCTAAAACTAGCTTGAATATCTGGAAGTTCATGTTTCATGTATTGCTGAAGGCTGACTTGGAAAATTTTGAGCATTACTTTACTAGCATGTGAGATGAGTACAACTGTGCAGTAGTTTGAGCATTCTTTGGCATTTTTCCAGTGGTCATGTATGGATGTGAGAGTTGGACTGTAAAGAAAGCTGAGCACTGAAGAATTGATGCTTTTGAACTGTGGTGTTGGAGAAGACTCTTGAGAGACCCTTGGACTACAAGGAGATACAACCAGTCCATTTTGAACGAGATCAGTCAGCCTTGGAATTTCTTTGGAAGGAATGATGCTAAAGCTGAAACTCCAATACTCTGTCCACCTCATGTGAAGAGTTGACTCATTGGAAAAGACTGATGCTGGGAGGGATTGGGGTCAAGAGGAGAAGGAGATGACAGAAGATGAGATGGCTGGATGGCATCACCGACTCAATGGACGTGAGTTTGAGAGAACTCCAGGAGTAGGCAATGGAAAGGGAGGCCTGATGTGCTGCAATTCATGGGGTCGCAAAAAGTCAGACAGGACTGAGCGACTGAACTGAACTGAATTGAACTGAACTAACAAGAGACAGTGTTGTGGCTTAACTGGTAAAGAATCCGCCTCCAGTGCCAGAGACCTGGCTTCAATCCCTGGGTTGGGACAATACCCTGGAAAAGAGAAAGGCTACCCACTCCAGTATTCTGTCCTGAAAAATTCCATGGACTGTATAGGTCACAGGGTCACAAAGAGTCAGACACAACTGAGCGACTTTTGCTTTCAGTTTTCAGTGTTGCTGAAGAAAAAGTCTGTCAAAACACTGTTAAAAAGGTAAGGCAGATTTTATTCAGGACTAACATGAAAGGAAGAGGAAGAAAAAATAATGAGAATACTCAGGGAAGGCTAGATTACCTTGAAGAAACTGTAAGTAAAGGTGAGCTAAATCAATCTTCACATTCCACAGTTTAAGGCCAAAGGATAATTGCTGAAAAAACAAGAAGGAGAAAGCAAAAGATAAAACTGAAAAAGCAAAAAAATAGTCCCAGAATCATAATTATTAGGTAAAGAGAGATAAGCAGAAACTATAAGATAACTGGTAAATTGGAAAAGTGGTTGTCTCTGTGGAAAGGAATTTGAAACTGGAGGTGGAAAATTACTTCCATTCTACTGTGTGTGTGTGTGTGTGTGTGTGTGTGTTGCTGGAATCAAGATTGCTGGGAGAAATATCAATAACCTCAGATACGTAGATGATACCACCCTTATGGAAGAAAGTGAAGAAGAACTAAATAGCCTCTTGATGAAAGTGAAAGAGGAGAATGAAAAAGTTGGCTTAGCACTCAACATTCAGAAAACGAAGATCATGGCATCTGGTCCCATCAGTTCATGGCAAATAGATGGGGAAACAGTGGCTGACTTTATTTTTCTGGGCTTCAAAATCTCTGCAGATGGTGACTGCAGCCATGAAATTAAAAGACACTTACTCCTTGGAAGAAAAGTTATGACCAACCTAGACAGCATATTAAAAAGCAGAGACATTACTTTGTCAACAAAGGTCCATCTAGTCAAGGCTATGGTTTTCCAGTAGTCATGTATGGATGTGAGAGTTGGACTATAGAGAAAGCTGACTGCCAATGAATTGATGTTTTTAAACTGTTGTGTTAGAGAAGACTCTTGAGAGTCCCTTGGACATCGAGGAGATCCAACCTGTCCATCCTAAAGGAGATCAGTCCTGGGTGTTCACTGGAAGTACTGATGTTGAGGCTGAAACTCCAGTTCTTTGGCCACCTCATGCAAAGAACTGACTGATTGGAAGAGACCTTGATGCTGGGAAGATTGAGGGCAGGAGGAGAAGGGGATGACAGAGGATGAGATGGTTGGATGGGTTCACAGACTCAATGAACATGGGTTTGGGTGGACTCCGGGAGTTGGTGATGCACAGGGAGTCCTGGTGTGCTGTGATTCACAAAGAATTGGACATGAGTGGGCAACTGAACTGAATACTTTGGATTAGCATGGTTTCAGATTTCTCAGAAATTTATAAATATAGAAAACTTGTGTATTTATTTTCTATTGCTGTATAACCAATAATCAAGACTAAGGATTTTTAAACAGTACTTGTTTATTACTTCATGAAATTCTATAGGCTGGATTTCTATGAGGCATGTCTGAGCTCTCCACTTAGGTTGAAATCAAGGTACCAGCTGAGCTCAGTGTTCATTTAAAGGCAGAAAAGAAAATCTGTTCCCAGGCCCACTAGTGTTGGTGGCAGAATTCAGTTACTCTTGATGGTAGCTCTGAGGTCCTTGTTTCCTTGCCAGTTGTCACTGAGGGACAGCTCTCAATTCCTAAAGACCACTCCTATTCCTTACCACATGGCTTCCTCCAGTTTAAAAGCAGCAATAGTGCACTGAAGCTTTCTCACACTTAAAATATTTATCTTCCTTTTCTGTGACTGCCCAAAGGAAAATTTGCTTTTAAAGGGCTCACTTGATTGGGTCAAGGCCATCAAATTATCTTCCAGTTTTATAGTCAACTGATTTGGGACTTTACTTACAGCTGCAAAATTCTTTTATAGCCAAATTATTATCTGACTAAATAACAGGATGAAAGTATACAGCCTTGACATACTCCTTTTCCTATTTAGAACCAGTCTGTTTCCATGTCCAGTTCTAACTGTTGCCTCCTAATTTGCATATAGGTTTCTCAAGAGGCAGGTAAGGTGGTCTGGTATTCCCATCTCTTTCAGAATTTTCCACAGTTTATTGTGATCCACACAGTCAAAAGCTTTGACATAGTCATGAAAGCAAAAACAGATGTTTTTCTGGAACTCTCTTGCTTTTTCCATGATCCAGCAGATGTTGGCAATTTGATCTTTGGTTCCTCTGCCTTTTCTAAAACTAGCTTGAATATCTGGAAGTTCATGTTTCATGTATTGCTGAAGGCTGACTTGGAAAATTTTGAGCATTACTTTACTAGCATGTGAGATGAGTACAACTGTGCAGTAGTTTGAGCATTCTTTGGCATTTTTCCAGTGGTCATGTATGGATGTGAGAGTTGGACTGTAAAGAAAGCTGAGCACTGAAGAATTGATGCTTTTGAACTGTGGTGTTGGAGAAGACTCTTGAGAGACCCTTGGACTACAAGGAGATACAACCAGTCCATTTTGAACGAGATCAGTCAGCCTTGGAATTTCTTTGGAAGGAATGATGCTAAAGCTGAAACTCCAATACTCTGTCCACCTCATGTGAAGAGTTGACTCATTGGAAAAGACTGATGCTGGGAGGGATTGGGGTCAAGAGGAGAAGGAGATGACAGAAGATGAGATGGCTGGATGGCATCACCGACTCAATGGACGTGAGTTTGAGAGAACTCCAGGAGTAGGCAATGGAAAGGGAGGCCTGATGTGCTGCAATTCATGGGGTCGCAAAAAGTCAGACAGGACTGAGCGACTGAACTGAACTGAATTGAACTGAACTAACAAGAGACAGTGTTGTGGCTTAACTGGTAAAGAATCCGCCTCCAGTGCCAGAGACCTGGCTTCAATCCCTGGGTTGGGACAATACCCTGGAAAAGAGAAAGGCTACCCACTCCAGTATTCTGTCCTGAAAAATTCCATGGACTGTATAGGTCACAGGGTCACAAAGAGTCAGACACAACTGAGCGACTTTTGCTTTCAGTTTTCAGTGTTGCTGAAGAAAAAGTCTGTCAAAACACTGTTAAAAAGGTAAGGCAGATTTTATTCAGGACTAACATGAAAGGAAGAGGAAGAAAAAATAATGAGAATACTCAGGGAAGGCTAGATTACCTTGAAGAAACTGTAAGTAAAGGTGAGCTAAATCAATCTTCACATTCCACAGTTTAAGGCCAAAGGATAATTGCTGAAAAAACAAGAAGGAGAAAGCAAAAGATAAAACTGAAAAAGCAAAAAAATAGTCCCAGAATCATAATTATTAGGTAAAGAGAGATAAGCAGAAACTATAAGATAACTGGTAAATTGGAAAAGTGGTTGTCTCTGTGGAAAGGAATTTGAAACTGGAGGTGGAAAATTACTTCCATTCTACTGTGTGTGTGTGTGTGTGTGTGTGTGTGTTGTGTTGTTCTCTTATAAACTCTGTAGAATAATTTGATCCTTTTGACTATGTGCGTGTGTATATGTGTGTGTGTGTGTGTGTGTGTGTGTGTGTATCTTTCATAAAAAATGTTTGAAACTAAATGCAGGGACTTCTCTAGCAGTCCAGTGGTCCATGCTTTCAATGCAGGAGGCATGGGTTTTAATTCCTGGTCTGAGAACTACGAAACTGCATACCATGTGGCTCAGCCAAAAGAAAAAAAAAAAGTGAATGCAAAGACTACCCTGGATGCTTCATGGAAAATGGGTTTAAGAATAAGGGGCTTTTACAGAGAGGCAGCATGAAGTGTTCATTGCATGAAGTGGCATGATAATGATGATGGTAGAAAGCAGGGAATATCTAGATTACATGTGAGAAGTGAGACATTGTAAATGCAGATTTTCTTTTAATATATTTATTTATTTTAATTGAGGTTAATTACTTGACAATTGGTTTTGCCATACATCAACATGAATCTGCCACTGTTATACACATGTTCCTCATCCTGAATCCTCCTCCCTCGTCCCTCCCCGTACCATCCCTCTAGGTCATCCCAGTGCACCAGCCCCAAGCATCCTGTTCATGCATTGAACCTGGACTGGCAATTTGTTTCATATATGATATTATACATGTTTCAATGCCATTCTTCCAAATCATCCCACCTTCTCCCTCTCCCAGAGTCCAAAAGCCTATACATTTGTGTCTCTTCTGTTGTCTTGCATACAGAATTATCATTACCATCTTTCTAAAGTCCATATATACGCATTAGTATACTGTATTGGTGTTTTTCTTTCTGGCTTACTTCACTCTGTATAATAGGCTCCAGTTTCATCCACCTCATTAGAACTGATTCAAATGTACTCTTTTTAATGGCTGAGTAATACTCCATTGTGTATATGTACCACGGCTTTCCTATCCATTCATCTGCTGATAGACATCTAGGTTGCTTCCATGTCTTAGCTATTATAAACAGTGCTGCTATGAACACTGGGGTACACGAGTCTCTTTCAATTCTGGTTTCCTCAGTGTGTATGCCCAGCAGTGGGATTGCTGGGTCATAAGGCAGTTCTATTTCCAGTTTTTTAAGAAATCTCCATACTGTTCTCCATAGTGGCTGTACTAGTTTGCATTCCCACCAACAGTGTAAGAGGGTTCCCTTTTCTCCACATCCTTCTGACAGGCATGAAATGGCACCTCATTGTGGTCTTGATTTGCATTTCTCTGACAATGAGTGATGTTGAGCATCTTTTCATGTGTTTGTTAGCCATCTGTATGTCTTCTTTGGAGAAATGTCTATTTAGTTCTTTGGCCCATTTTTTGATTGGATTTTTTATTTTTCTGGAATTGAACTGCAGGTGTTGCTTGTATATTTTTGAGATTAGTTATTTTTCAGTTGCTTTATTTGCTATTATTTTCTCCCATTCTGAAGGCTGTCTTTTCACCTTGCTTCTAGTGTCCTTTGTTGTGTAGAAGTTTTTAAGTTTAATTAGGTCCCATTTATAAATTCAGATTTTTGCATGAAGGACTATATAAGAAAATGTCTTTATTGAGATGGGGGTTATATTCCAACTAGAAGATTTGAGGTAAATTAATTTTTTTCTTTGGAATACCATACTTGCAAGTTTTCTGTGAAACTTTGGAGGGGATATTTCATATACACATTCATACATATGAGAAACTCAGAAGAGAATTCTTAACGGGAGGTATTTGTGGGATTTTTAGTAATTAAATATCATTTAAAGATGTGCAATTGGTTTATATCACTTTTATACAGCAGGACGTGTAAAAGATGATGTAAAAGATGTAAGAGAAGTGTAAAATCCAAGACTATATTGTAAGAAATGGAAGAAAAAAATGAGAAATAAATAAAGGCTAACCAAGAGGGGCCAGAAAAGGAGGAAGAAGCTGAGAAAAGTATAGACCCATGGAAGTCAATATAAAACTGCTTTCAGATAAATGGAAATGTCAGTGTTGTGAAATACTTGTTAAATGTCACATAGGTGTTTATTGTATTAAACAACATGGATATGCATTTATTTGGCCAGAATTGCTTTGGTGGAATGATAGGTGGAAAAGCCAGGTTAAAGTGGGCTAAAAGTGAAGAGAAGGAAAGAATGGAATACTTAATGACTATAGGGAAATGTGCAATGAGTTTGGCTGTAAAAGATAACTATAAACACAAGGCAATTTCTGAAAGTGTTATGTGGTTGGAGATGATTATTTTAAATTCAATTGACAACAGCACCTATGAATGTCTATGAGGAATATTGATCAGAGAGGTGGCTAAGGAGTAAGGACACTGGGAAAGCTGAAGGGGGAGAAAACTAGAGTATATGCAAGTGGACTAGAGCTTTGAGAGGCGAAGTTTACTAGCTGCTTGTAACAAAAGGCAGAATGAAACAATGGGTGCAGAGCCAGATGTGTCTATAGAGTTTTGTCAAGATAGAGAAATTCCTACCTGATACTTTATGATGTACACAAAATAGTCATTAGCTTAAAGTGATAATGGGGCAAAGTTGGAGTTGTAAAGAAAATAAATGTATTGGGCTGACCAAAAAGTTCATTCAGGCTTCCCCATAACATCTTATGAGAAATCCCAACAAACATCTTGGTCAATCCAATACTAAGGCAGGTTATATGGCATTTATAAAACTACACTTAAAATTAATAATGGCAAAGACAATATTATTAATAATCATAGCAATTTGGTAACAGCTGATAATAACTATGGGAAAGAGTAGATAAATTTTGTACATCTTAAAAAAATCAGGCCTTTTTCTTTTCTTTTTTTTTTTTTTTGCAGGAAGAAAAGCAAAGATTTAGAATATTGCCCCCACATCATGGGCCTAAAATATACAATTCAAATCTTCTAGGATAGCTGATTTAACAAGAGGTATGTATTCTGATCCAAAATTATCAGCTCAGTTTCTCTCTCCTGGTAATTTCCATTTGGAAAACAGAATGAATCATTCAAATGTACAGAGCTGAACTGAAAACTTTGACAGCCTGGGAGCTCAAGCTGCCATGGAATAACAATGATGAGTCAAGAATGCAACGCTACGTAAGCGAGGAGAGCTGGGCCAGAGAGAGAAGCGAAAGAGTCAAGCTGACATTCAGAAAGAAAAGAGAAGAAAACACGTGCCCTAAAAAATTTCCAGTTCCCATGAAACCCTCCTGGGCTTCCAAGAAGCCATTACCGTTAAAGTGCAGCTGATTTTCAATAAGTTAATTCTTACTGGCTTCTATTCCAGGAAACCAAGCACCCTTGGATAAGGAAATTAGGAGATATTCATCCTGGTTATGTTTATTTCAGTGCTATGCTAATATTTATACCTACCATAGGAGCTGATATAATATTAATCTAGACCCATAATATATGTGAATTAAGGAATATAGGGAGCCTGGTGGGCTGCCGTCTATGGGGTCGCACAGAGTTGGACATGACTGAAGAGATTGCAGCAGCAGCAGCAGCAGCAGCAGCAGTTTTTCACATAGGAATAGAGAGAACTCATCTTAAGTGGGCTAAAATAAGAGATTATGAGGAAATTTCTCTTTTTTTCTGTCTGCATAGTTGTTTATTTTTAATAACCTTGTTCTGTCAGTATTTCCCAAAATAATGTGTAGATAATCTTGTTCTCTCTTTTGTTTACCAACAATGACTTTAACATTGCTGACACCTGTGCTTTAAAAGTTCTTTTAGATATATGTTATATTTACCTAGAAATCAGTATTTTACCTGTTCTTTAAAAGAACTAAAAATCAACCCACAGTTTTAATTAGAATTGTCACATGAATACACACTATCCCCAATTCAAACT